>VYZU01026612.1:36204-78861 GCA_013401355.1 Ceyx cyanopectus | reverse complement strand
CATGCTGGGATTCTGTGATTTTACAGGAATGTTTGATTTTCCTTCCTTCCTGATGGAACCATCCTCTCTCCCATCCCCTTGTCGTCCTTGGCACAGGCACTGATTTTCATGGCAGTGGATGGGACTGAGGCTCCATGACACTCCCCCATGACTCCCTGATGTGCTGCTCAATTGGCATAGGGTGTTACATATTTAAGGGGACATTTTAGGGACAATGCACACTGCTGGCCTTCCCAGGAGTGGCCAGCCAGACCTGTGACTCCCTAACCCAAGGGATACTAAAGCAGGCTGGGTACTCACCCAATCTCTACCTGCTCTGGCAGGGTGACACTACTGGGGACAACCATGGCCCTGGGGACTGATACAGCTCCACAGGTTTGAGGCAGTGGGAAAACTGGGGGGGCTGTCCTTCTCTGTGCAAGATCTGGACCCAAGCTGATGGCAGCCTGAAAGATATTTTCCCTCAGTGGTAATAAGTTTTGTGCTGCAAGTTGTGCACTGTGATATATTGGAGCCCATCCTGAGTTGTGAACATGGAGTAATCCTCCTGACTGCAATATGCCTGGCTGAAATATCAGTTTATTTTGGGAGTGATGGGGTGGATTGCCATGAATTAGAGTTACTTCTGCCCAGCATCTACCAGAGGGGGCTCAGACATGAGTAATGCTCCAGCCTCTGCTTTCCTCTTCTCTCCTGGTTCATTCTGATAAGACACACTCAGACTCTGCAAAGTATTATTTAAAGTGTGAATTCTTAGAGTTATACAAGAAAGAAGGTGATCATAGCATAGAAAATGCCATGTCCCTTCAGATGCTGTGGACCCCAGGTTGTGCAGCATCAAATGGGTGCTGGGAGAGCTTTTGTCTCTTCAGGTTTCTTTTAAAATGCTTTGGTCAAAGCTGCTGTTCTGCCAAAGACAGAGAGAGGGAGTCCTTCTCCTGCACTCTGAAGCATCTGCAGGATCCTTTTCTCTTGAAGAAGATTCCCCAGACTGCCCAATTCCCAATCTGAACCATTCATCTCTTTCTCATGCAAGGAGGGAAAGAGAGAGAGGGAACAGCCAGGATCTGCAGAAGAACCCTGCAGGAAGAGCATAGGACAGGAGGGACTTAGACCATCTTATATAAAATAATTAAATCACATAATGGTTTGAGTTGTAGGGACCTTAAAGATGATCTAGTTCCAACCCACCTCGGTGAGCAAGGACACCTTCAACTAGAGCAGTTTAGTCAAAGCTCTATCCAACCTGGCCTTGAAAGAGGACATAACTTTTTCCCTATATCCTTGACCATTATAAAACCACAGAGGCTTTGTGTCATCTACCTGGTGTCACCAGGGTGACAGAGTGCAGTCAGAAAGCAGGAGCTGCTCAGAAGTCTGTAAGCAGCCCTTTGCCAGGAGCCCAAGGCAAAAAAGGCATAGGTGGGAGCAACATGAGCCCCTCTGCAGAAGGATGTCAGGGCCAAGAAGGGAACAGGGCACACCCATGAGCCCCTGAGCTCTGGTCCCTCCACCCAGAAGGTCAACCCCTGTCTGCTGCCTGGCCCTTTGATCTGCTCTTCTCCCTGCAGCAGGGAGGCCTGACCTGGTAGAGCATGGTTCCCAGGGGGAGTGGAAGGAGAGACATCTCCCTCTTCCCTGTCAATGGAGGCTCTGAGCTCTTTCCTTGTGTCCTGTTGCACGCTGCGCTCTGCAGGCGAAGCAGCCACGTTGTGACCTCCGCCCGCTGTGGGGCAGCCAGGGGTGGTGCGGTGGAGACCAAGCTCTTGACTCTTCCTCCTTGGTGCCAAGGTCCCAACGCTGCAGAGGCGTGGGCTGCGGGAGGGGAAGGCTGGAGGCGGGCGGGCTGTAGCCAGAGGCAGCGTGCAGGAGCTGGGCAGTGGGGGGAGCAGCGAGACCATCCCATGGGCCATGGTGACAAGGGAGTGTCTCGCAGCTCCGGGCAGCAGCAGGTCTCCAGGCTGCTGAGAGCTTCCCTGGGGTCAAGATTCAGGGTCGTGTCATCCCTGAGCTCCACAGAGAGGGAGGGACGTTGGGTAGGTTTAGGTGGGACCTGGTGCTGTCTGCAGAAAGGGGACATGATGGAGCTGGGTGAGAGCCACCGCTCCGTGAGGAAGCCCCTGTGACAGAGGCAGCAGTGCCAGAGGCACGGAGGGGGTATCTGCAGGGGAAAGCCCTGCCCAGGTCTGGTGTCTCACAATCAGCATGGGAACAGGGTCTAAATTAATCCTGCAGCATGCTAATTTGATCTCTGTTCTCCCATCTCTCTGTTAGCTACTGCCTCTCACCCAGCCCATCTCCTCTCTCTCTCCTATTTTTAAATCCATCTATTTCCACTGGTCTCTCTTCCCAGCTTGCAGACCTTTTCTATGAGGTTTGTTGGAGGAAGAAACCCCACGCAAAGCCAATGTTGTCTCCTGTGGGGCAATCCTACAGTCACAGAAACTCTTTAACACTCAGTGCAGGAGCCAACATGGAGATCAGAGCATTTCTGAAGGATGCAAAGAGAAGCAAAGTACCATGTACCACATTACAGGTGGCTCAGGGTATGTGCAGTTTAAGCCATGGTGTCAGAATGATGTTTTTGGTGGTACCTGCTCTGCACTGGTTTTCTCCCTGTTCATAGGGAGACTCATAAAATGTTTTGGGTCATAAGGGACTTGAAAAATAATCTGTTTCCATATCTATGTCCCTGCCCAGGACTGTACAAAGACACCTCCCAAAAGACCAGGTTTCTCAAATCCCCATCCAACCTGGACCTGAACATTTTCAAGGGATGGGGCACCCACATTTTGCCTGGGCAACACATTCCAGCATCTCACCACTCTCATATTGAAGACTTCCTTCCTAATATCTACTCTAAATTGACTGTCTTTATGTTTAGAACTGTAACACCTCATCCTATTCCTGCACTCCCTGATGAAGAGTTGCTCCCCATCTTTCCTGACAGCCTCCGTTAAGTACTGGGAGGCTGCTGTAATGTCTCTGCTCTTACCTTATTCTGGATTGTCTACTCTTTTGAGTGGGAAAATCAAAGTCCAGGCTTCCTCTGGGTATCCCAATGTGCCTCAGTTGGTAGCTATATTGAGAAGAGGGATGTGCTGCCCTCCCTTGCTGTAGCTGTTAGTCACTACTCCATGAGCTGCCAGATCTCCTGCTTCTGGGTCATGTCCATGTGTCCTTGAAGGACGTGACAGGGGTCACAGCCCAACCTATGCAGCAAGCAATTCCTTTAGCAGGGGCTGGGAAGGGCTGGTTTCCTACATGGCACTAGCAACTGGAAAAAATAAGGGCTGAAGCCATGAGAGGGGGCTTGCAGTGATACAGTCTCCCACCCAGGTCTGATACAAAACTGCAGCCTCGCATCAAACACCAGCCAAACAGAGGGAGTTTGGCTTGCGTGGAAGTGTTGTATTTTCTTTTTTTTAGCTTGATATGAACTGTATGGAGACAAAACCTTTTCTCAATTGCCAGTGATCCCTTAGCTGTGCGGTGCATGATCGAAGGTGGCAGCCTCGGTGGTGTTGGTGCAAATGCCAGTGAAACCTACCAATTGACCTGAAAAACCCCTGCAGCTCTGAGATGAAACATTTCATGTTCAAGGAATAGGCATTTTAAATGAAACACCAGGAGCAGTTCATGCTCAGATCCCCTCCTCTCCTGACTTTGCAATTGCTAGTGGTTAGGAAAATCCCTGCAGAGTAGCTCAGACCTGCTCTAACAGCCCCTTGCACTGGAATAACCAACTGAAACAATACGTTTTACCCTACATATATATCCAGGATGGAGCAAATTAGAGCCTGTCATGATTATTACAGCCTGTCTGTGGTGATTTACCAGGCATCTGAGTGCCTATGCAGGCATCTTGCCTTTCTTAAGGACATGATGCTTCCCGCAGGGATCTGCTGAATGAAGGGGGAATTAAAGGCATATGTTATTCATTGACACAGTTCATCACCAGGCTGGCTTCCCAAGGAGCAACAGCTCAGGGTCTTGCCTTCAAGGGAGGATCTGCTTTATCATGGCATGGCAGCTTGCCTGGGGAAACCCGATGCTGCTGCACCCCTCCTCAGAGACAGCTGTGATTTATTCTGGAGCTGGATTTCTACTTCTGTGCAATGAGGTGGTGAGATGTGAGGTCGGGGAGATGATCCAGGCTGCACCAAGGAGGCAAGGAGGTGTTTTCACACCTATCTCTATCCAACATTGCATCCCAAACCCAACCTGGAAGGCAGGTCCCAGCCTCACTGGGTCTTTGTTTTCCCAAAGGAACCCCAGTGTTTTTCTCCTGGTGCCCAGAGCTCATTGCACAGCACAGCCCAAGCACTTCCCCTTAACTCTGCACAGAAGACTAATCAGATGCCCATAGGGATGTTTGATCAACTCCATTTCATGCCTGGATACGTGCTTGCTACCCAGCCTGCAAAATTCTCACCAACCATGGACTGATTACCCTGGGGAGTCTTGTTCCACCTCTAAACCCTATGGCCCTTTGCTTGCAAACACTTTATTTCCATCCCCTTGGCTCCCATCACTGTCCTATAAACGGAAAGGCTTAGACAGACATTGCTGCACTTTTAGGGCTGTGTGACCATGAGATTTACTGAAGCAAACTCAGTCAGCTGATCTATCCCAGCACACTCATTAAAGGAATTATTTTCCACTGACATTCAATCTGTGCCTGCACAGAGTGGGGGAAAGAAAAAAAGAGCAAGCTAGTATGTTATGCATAGCTGGTGAACTAAGAAGCACACCAGTCAGTGTCCCAGGAGATGTACCTATATCCCTGTCTGCTAAACTCTTTATCAGGGAGGGCAGTGATAGGATGAGGGGTAAGAGTTATAAACCAAAAGAGGGTAGATTAGATATTAGGAAGAAATTTCTCACTGTGAGGGTGGTGAGACATTGAAATAGGCTGCCCAGAGAAGTTGTGAATGTCCCATCCCTGGAAGTGTTCAAGACTAGGCTGGATGGGCTCTGAGCAACTGGCTCTAGTGGGAGGTGCCCCTGCCTATGGCAGTGGTGTTAGAGTTAGATGATCTTTAAGGTCTCTTCCAACCAAAACCATTCTGTGATTCTGCCTGCAGACTTTTCTCCTGGATAGAGGTGGATGGGCTGGGAATGCAAGGACTTATCTAAATTCCCATTCTCTTCTGTGCAGCCAGAATGACCATTGCAGAGAGAAAGCTTCTCAAAGCTGATCTGAGGATCAGTACCATGATGGATAGAGACCCTACCCCATGCTGCATGTTTTCTAACATTTTAACAGCTTTTCACTCTTAGGAGACCAAAGGAATTGTTACACCCTGAACAGGGTTTGCATAGGATGCAACCAGCTCTGGGGTGCAATACAGCCCGTGGTGCCATCTGTAATGATGGGAAGGCACAAATCTGAGAAGCACTGGCAGAGCAGAGGTTATGCTATTGCATAGAGTTAGATGCTATTATGGGCTGGAGTAATGCACTTGCCAGCATGCCTGTCTCATGTTGGGGAATGGACACCAGCCCCAAAAGTTCTGGGCTTGTCTGGAGGACATAAAGAGGAGGATTGAGTGTGATGAGACACTGCCCAGGTTGCCCAGAGAGGTGGTCAATGTCCCGTCTCTGATGAAGGATTAGGGTCAATCTGGAGTGAGTGCTGTAGAGCAGTGATGGAACCTTCAAGAGATGGCAGGTTTGGAGACAGGACATTAATTGAGTTATCACTTGCTGGGCACCAGGCAAAGATGATGGTGCTGACATGCAAAACAAGGTCAGCATTGTCCTGGGATGCATGAGCTGCAAACAGTCTACCTGCAGTTATATGTCTTGGGGAGCCTTGGGCTGTTGAGCTGAGTCAAGCCCAGTGCAGAGGCCCAAACAGGGGGGACCAACAAAAGACTTTGAGAAAAATGATGTACATCAGTACACTGCCAATCAGTAAAATGCAGTCTTTGGGGAAAGAAGAATTGAAAGGGGATTTTTATCTAGAAGAAATCCAGTGGGGACATAAAACAACCTTCAAATACACAGGAAAATGTGTCATAAAGAGGAAAGGGAAAAACATTTCTATGCCCAGGATACCTAGGAGGAGATGCTACAGGCTTAAGTCCTACCAATTAAAGTCAGACATTAGGGAAAAATTATAAGGATGAAGAAAGAGGATGCTGGAGAGGGCTTGTAGTTCCCACTGCTGGAGGTCTTAAAGCACATGGTAGATAAACATGTACCATAGCTGGGCCTGCCTCTGGCAAGGAATGTTCCTGTGGTTTTTTGAGGGCCCTGTGATTCCAAGTGAAAATTGTTTAGACTAGAAAAACAAAGGATGATACATCGCTGTCTATAAAGACGTAGGGAGTCTGGGGAGGAAAGAGGGAGTAAACACTCTGGGGAGAAAAAAAAATTAAGACAACTTTGGGACAGAATGGACTAACCTGGTTGATGGCTGGGAAGAAGAAGGACTGAACATCAGGAAGTCTTGTTCATGGCAGTAAGGATAATCTCTGCCTCCCAAAGTGGGGAACTGAGAAAACAACTGAGAAAACCAGACCCATTCAGGGAGGAGCTGAGCAGTCTCTGGGTGAGGTTACATGTCATGGTGCAACTGAGGACTTCACCCAGGTTTCCAAATTCCTGTTGAGCCCTTAATGAAGCTGAGTGAAAACATCTGATGAAAGCATGGAAGGCCCTCAGTTTTGTATGGTTTCAACACAACTCAGCCTTGCTGTGATGGTAGAAGATGTCTCCTAGTGAGCATATCCCTCGAGCATTAAGTCAAACACATCCCAACCAGCACAAGCCATGACTGGGGCTGCAAATATCTGGCCCAGCTCAGACAGGACTATCCTGCTTCAGGTGGCTACTGTTTCCCCATCTGTTGGTGACCTCTCTGCTATTTTGCTGTAAATGAGGTCCACATCTGGACTCTTTCCTTCCACCTTCAACTTTCCAAGATCTCTTTTCAGGTTCTGCACCTTATGCTGCCCTTGAGAAAACAGGACTTGCCCCCAAGGCTACCCGAGGCCAACACCAGTACCTGTAAATCATGCAAGGTTGGAATTATTGCTGTTGTTTGGTGAAGAGAATTAAGGTCTTGTATCACATTGTCAGCTGCTGCAGCATCAGTAAAGGCAGCTCCTACTGGACATGGGCTGCAGGACCAGGAAGTGCCCTGTGGGCAGGCAGGAGGGAGGTGCTGCCCTTGCAGGTTTGCTGCTCATGTCAAAGGGAAAAGGGAGGCAAAGGGTGAGTGACTGTACCTTAGCCAGATGAGGGAAGTGGTTATCCCATGAGTCATGGGCTACCTAGTAGTGTGGTCATCCCTGGATGTCTCCTTCTTAGTATGTGTCTGGACTTGTTGTCTGTGCACATGCAGCTAATCTGAGCTTGTAAATAGACCTGAGGCTTCCTGGGAAGGCAAAGTCTCCTCACTGTGCCTTGCTCAGCTCTGNATCAGGTTGTTCAGAGCCCCATTCAGCCTCGTCTGGAATGTTTCCAGGGGTGGGGCACCTACCACATCTCTGGGCAACCTGGGCCAGGCTCTCACCACCCTCAGTGTAAAAAATGTCTTCTTTATATTTAGTCCAAATCTATAGTGGAAATCTAAATCCGAGGTGTCTTTCTCATGATGCCCAGTCCTTCAACCCTCATGGATGGGGCAGCTCTCCCCAGAGTTTCAGAATTTCATGTATTCTCTTTTCCAAAACATGCATTGACTGCTGACCAGAAGTGGGGACCTCGGGGGTCTCTCAGACAAATACATCACTGCACAGCTGCTGACAACTGGGGCCAGAGAAGGGCTCTGCTTCTTAGCTGCTCTTGACAGCTGCCTTTGCCTCTCTGACTCCTCCTTATTGCTTTCTGGGGAATGGCTGAAAATCTCCAGGCAGAGAGAGGGGTTGGAACACTCCCATGGAGGGGAGTGAGATGGAAATTCCTTCCAGGGATGAGTCATGATCCGCGTGCACAACTACGCCTGGAAAAAGCAACCACTGGCAATTGCTTCCCATCTTGCTGCAGTGCTGGGGGAGAAGGGATCACAAGTTCCTTTGGGGTCTCTTTTTTTGGGTCTTGCTTTGTTTTAATGAGGATGGACTACGTGATCTTGAAAGGCCCCTTCTGTTCCAAAACACACCATGATTGTACGCATGGCAAGACTGAGCATTCACTGGGAGGCTGCAATCCCTTCTTCTGTGCATCAGCCTTTGTCCTGACATCCCACTAAAGTGATCAGTGGTGTTTACACTCTGGGACTGGGAGAAGGAAGGAAGGAATGGTTCTCTTTGGGGCAGCTGGGCTGGTGTAAGGTTGCTCTTCCAAACAGGAGTATTCCTGCTGTGCTCAGTGCATTTCAAAGTGGCCACCCACAAGGAAACTCAGCTCCCCCAGCCCCTGGATCAGGGGTAGGACTGTTGCATGGGAGTGAGCTGTCAGTGGGCCATGCAGGGAAAGCTGCTGTGTACACACTCCCAGCCCCCATTTATAGACATTTATAGCCTAAACACAGAAGTGAGGAGCATCCACTAACCTGGTTGGGTTTTTGGTGGGTTTTTCTTGCAAAATGGTTTTCTTCAGAAAATGCTAATTGGTTGACTTGACCTTGCATGTGCATCTGTGAGCCTGGATGCTGCTTACTGGGGTTCAACAAATTTACATGAGGAACAGGTTTTATATTTTTACTGCTGCAAGATAAGTTAGGCCTAAGTTTCATTCAGGTTGGGGAGGAGCAGCAGAGCAGGGAATCAAATCCCAAACAACTGCCCAGTTCCTAGCTTGTAAAGCACACACTGTAGGGTGACTTCTATTTTACCCAGACCATTTGCTGTTTATTTTTTTGGTCCCAGACCAATGCATAAGGGCTTTGCAGGACACAAAAAAAAACAACCCAGTGTTTTGCAGGACACAAAAAAAATTATTCTTCCCAGCTCCTACAAAGACAGGACCTTATTTTATAGGCACAGCACCCAAATTGTTTGCTCACAGTCGCTGATGGTAAGGCACAAAGGTTCATCTGTGCTCCTGGGTCTGGGAGCATCCTCAAGACCTGGATGCAGCACTTGGTCCTATGCCATAAAATGGCATGGTCCAGTGTCATAACAGAGCAAGGTCTGGATCTGCACCCTGTGTTTCCTTATCCCCTGTAGTTGCTCTCCAACCTTCTGGGGTTTTCCCTATCAGGTCTTGCTCCCTTTCACATTTATTTTTGTGCAATTCTGCCTTGAGATACAGATAAACTCACCATCCACCTCCCCACGTGTGCTGTTAGCACTGACTGTGAGAAGCAATGGAACCATTGCATTTATTTCTTCTTCTCACAGCATTAAAATTTTCTGAAAGATCCTCCTTCACAAGAGTCTCCTGAGCAACCAACCAGTGTTTGCATTTTGGAGGGAACACCCCCTGCTTGTGCCTCTCCACCGAAGCTGAAATACTCCTGCCTGAAAAAATATTTGTCAATCAGGCAATACTGGAGATGGTTTAGGCGGAGAGGGAGCAGCATTAAACCAGCTTTGAGCGTGGGTTTTGGTTCTGTGATGAAGTTGCTGAGCATAATCCGTGCTTCACTTTGCTGAAGTGCAGGATTCATACACTGGGAGAATAATAAACTGTCCCCCAGGCTGAATCTCTGGCTGATGGCTGGAATTTGAGGAAATCCTGTGAGTTTCTAATCTTAGGCTGCTTTTCCCGGGTAGTTTATTCCTTTAAATAGAAAGGATTAAATGAGATTGACTCCTACAATCCTTCTGCTCTCGACTAGCCTGTAATCTTTCGTTGCCAGCAATGGGCATGGGCTTTGCATTGCACATCCTTTCTGCTTCTACTGTGGAGGGAAAACAAGGCTTTGATGGGTACAACTTCCTACTTCTTTGTCCCACACAACTCACCTTTGGAGGCAATTTCAGATACAATCAATGGGCTGTAGCAGCCTCCAAGCTTTGTGAAACTGGACAGGTAGAAAGAAGTTATAAATGACCCATGGGGCAGAGGCTTGATCCTTTATGAGATGTGAGAGAATCCACATGGCAGAAAACTTCTATGACCACAGTTTGTCCTGGGTTTGACTTGGTTATATTGTGTGCCCAGAGCATCCCTCACTCAAAAAATATTCCAAGAACATCTAAAACATAATGTGCTACTAAGCCCATGGTAGAAGAAGAACACTCCAGAGATGCTGTTGAAAGGATGGCTATACATGGGTAAATCTGGAGGCTTCACCTCCAGGTAAGACACTTTGGTGTTCCTAATTGGACCATTAATGTAGAAAAGCATAATTAACAGAGTAATTTAAACAGGCATGAAACCCAAAGGCAGAACAGGCTCACTAAGTGGCTAGAAATCACCCTGCTGAAAAAATCCCACCAGGCCAGGTGGGCTTTCTTCCTCTGAGTAGAAGGAAAAGAAGCCTGCTGTCTGCTTCTGCATATGTCCGTGCCTCTCTCAGGTTTCTCCTGGGATGGTTAAAGCCTATCTGAGATGGGGAAGGAGGATGTAGGTAGCAAGAGTGGATCGTGAAGGAGAAATAGAGTGATGGAGCCATTAATGCAGCTGCTCCATGGCCTCAGGCCATGCACAGCCAACAGCAGACCATTGCCTAGGACTAACAGAGCAGAAAAGCCAAATGTGATGTAAATGAATGATATTTAGCCCTGGATGAGGAATATCTCTCCAAGATGTGGCAGGGCTGGTCACACCAGGCAAAAAGAGATCCTTGCGGATGCAGTAGCTTCTGGGGTGAAGATTTGCATGGATGGGCAGTACCCAGCCCCTCCTCATCCCTGTCTTTTGCTAATATTGCCTGTCTGTCCATGTGAGAAGTGTGGCAGACAGATGGATCACAGTTGCTCAAAGACACCTTCATCACAGGATTTTTCAGATGAAATATCTGGGATACTTTCTAGATCTGATTTGTTCAGTCTGAAAGGAAACATCTTGTTCATCTGCTCTGACTCACATGCAAAACAGGACAGAGAAGATTGTCCACCACAACAATGGTGGTGTCAACGGTGGTGCCATACAATGGCAGGAGGGGTATGTTTTTTAGAATGACCAATTTCTATATAGGGATGATAATTTATATTGCAGATCTTCAGGAGAGCAGTCCACCCTGTCCCTGCTGAGTGAATGCAGGTTTCTTCATGATTTTAGGATTTGCAGTGGGTGGTCACCAACTCACTTGAGAGCTTGGCAGCCATGCTGTTTGCTGCAGAAACCACTTATTTTTATCCTTGTATGGAATAATCATCTCCTGATGTCTGTGCTGAAATCTGTGGTGTGTGCAGCTGAGCTCCCTACCTTTACAAGGTCTGTACTAGCACTCTTCACAGACCCCAAAGCAAGACACCAAATCTGGCTTTAACCATCCTCTTCCTCACCTCTGAAAATCCTTCTTCCTAAACTCATCCCTGGACCTTATCCTCAGCCAGAAGAGCAGATCCTGGAGGGCAGGTCCCCCTGCATGTTGGCTGATGGTTGTCAATCCATTCCCATGCTGAACAGTAAATCTGAGACCAGATTACTCTGTACATCCCTCTCTGGGAGAAGTGTCCTTACACTACCCCAGCCTGCCCTGTCTTCCCCGCCCTGCTGATGTGTTTGCAATGCCCTGTGACGTGTCCTCAAGACAAGTGGAACATTTTCCTTGTCCCACCACCCTGTTTTGGAGTGTTTGGGAAGTCTGATGCTGCTGGAAGATTGAGATGAGTCAGCATTTGCATGTGCTGAGTCACTGCAAGAAGGTGCCAGAGAGGAGGAAGGAGATGCCCAGCCTCATTGTTGTGTGTAAATGTCCCAGGAAGATCTGCTTGAAAACAAATTCCTGTTAATGAGACCCTGTTAATTGTTTCTAGCATGGACCAGAAGTGTCACCCCATGAGGAAAGGTTATTGTCTGGTCCTGCCTCCACCTGAATCCTTTCAGATACCCCAGAGCTCATCATTTGGGAGGTGGGCCACATCCTTAATCCATGACTGCCCTTGCAGACCTGTCCTAGGACATGCCAGTGGCTGCCCTTTGGTAGCTCCATCTTAGCTAGTCTGGAGAAAAATGCCATCCAACATGCCATACTGGGAGGAAGGCTGTGAAGGAATGACTGGCAAATCCATAAAGCAGATCTTTGGTGATGTCTTCTGAGTATAGATTCATAGATTCATAGATATTAGGGGTTGGAAGGGACCTAGAAGATCATCTAGTCCAATACCCCTGCCTGAGCAGGATCACCTATATAACTAATTCCCAGTCTCTGTGCTGATGCAGTTTGTATCATTGTTGTTTTTTTTTTAGGTAGAGATGCTCACTCCTGAGCACGTGATGGTTTTAGGTGTGGATTAGCTCAGGACTTGGCTCAAAGCGGGTTTAAGATTTAAAGGTCAGAATTGTGGCACAGGCAGGTCCTCTATGCTGGCCACCCTTGCTGACACCCCCACGGACACCTGAATGTCATTGATCCCTCAATAAATAACACAGAATGCACCAGAGGATGCTTTAAAATATGTCCCCAAGTTACTGTGTCTTGCCAAGCACTTGCTGGCTGTAGGGACCATGTTCAGAGCCAACCTAAGGAGTCTTGGTTATTTTTATCAAGCCCTTGATTTCTTCTCTTCTTCCTTTCAGCTTCAAAAGGAAAGAGAAGAAGAAAGAAGTAAAAGAAAAAAGAAAAAGAAAAAAAAGAAAAAAAGAAAAAAGAAAAAGAGCCCCTAAAATGATGACAGGTTAGGGGGGACAGGGAGGGGGACCATTCTCTGCACAGGTATGGTGGGAGCTCATACATACCATGATAGGGCCAGATCTTCATCCAGAAGATCTTTCTCCCTTCATACTGTCTAGCAATTAACCTAATTGTTTTCTCAAATGTGGGTTCCTTTCCCTTCACCTGCTTCTCCTCCTGCAAAGCAGGCCATGGGCAAGCCACAGGCAAGCCACAGATACATGTGAGGGGTACAAACCCCAAAGAGATTTATGTTGACTTTTTCACTCTTGTCAAGGTTTAATACTCCTTTCAGGTTCCTTGTCCTGGCTAAGTTCAGTAATAAAATGACACAGTCCTGGCTTTAGATTTCCAGACTGAATGGAATGAATTTCCAGGTCAAGAAGAGCTGGAAGAACCACCCCAGGAGTTCTTGGTCTCAGGGTCTCTGCTAGGGCCTGTCTTCAACATTAAATGAATTTTCTGTGCTTGCTCAGAGCAGAGGCCAAGCAGGGAGTGAGGCCAGAAAAACAGGGGGGCATGTTGGAGTTTCTTTTTTTCTTCACTTCACACTGAAATAAAAATATATCTCAAGCTTGTTTTGGGATTAACAAGAAAAAATTCTTCTTGATGGGAACCATCTGTGGCCGGGAGATGCCGTCTGCTCTCTGCTTTCCACCCAGCACGAGGACGCTGTTATTTGGGTTGTGTCCCTTTCCCAAATATTATTCCTCTCATCCCAGTGCTGGTCAGAGGAATCTCAACTATTTAAGGAGGTTTTTCCTCTCTGGACAGGCCCAGCAGTAAAAAGCAGCAGCAGCTCATTACCTCTATATAACATAATATTTGTTTTCCTCATTACACCAGTGCAGCCCAGCACAGCTTGCTGGTGTCTGCTGGTCTCCCTAGCATAATAGTATAAGTGTCTTTGTTGTAACCTTTCCACCCCAGACGTTACCTCATGTTCAAAGTAAATAACTCGTGGTCTCTCCGACCTGTCCAGCAAACCAGAAGGGGAAATCTGCCCCAAGAAGCAGAGATGCCCTTGTTCTTCATCTGCTGTGCTGCTGAAAATGTGTGTACTCACACCAGTCCCACCGTGATGTAGAGGACTGCAGTGATTGCTGGGTTTTCTGCTAACCCCACATGAGGCTTGGGGTATTTGCCAGTGAAATGCAACCAGTTTTGGGTTGGAGAATTGGCAATGAGAGGATAAAAAGTTTTGTTTACAGCACCAGAAATGCCAGAGAGCAGGAAAATAGCCTCCTAGACCAAGAAGAGGAGGGGAATCTCAAAATGAAACCATCAGAAGAGAGGGCAGGGTGATCCCAGGGGGAAAGGAGGAGAAGCTGAATATGTTTCTCTGATCTCACCATGCTTCCAGAAGATGAGGAAGCTGCCCAGATGAGATGTCTCCTGTTGGGATTGGCTCTTGGCAGGTTGAGCAGGAAGCTGGAAGTGAGACAAGATGAACAGGTTCTCCATGCTGCTGGGGCTGCAAAAGCCTCTCAGTAGCTACTGACCTGGGATCCACCCTCTGCCAAAGAGCAAGGTGCTGAGGTGAGCTGGCTAGACATAAAATGGGCCAAAATAAGCATTTTAGGGGCTTTTACAAACTTGGTTCAAAGAAGGTTTTCTGCAGGGGCTTTACTAGCTATGACATCTTCAGAGTGAGTCCAAACCATGCCTGGGAGATGGATTGGACTCATTTACACAAGCAATGGCAGGGTGCACAGGTCTACTTTACAGTGCTCTCCTGATTGTCCCTTGAGGACAACCTGCTGCATTAAACATGAGGACCTCCAAATTATTTGGAGGACTACCAGGACTGACAGCTCACATCTCCTACATGGAGCAAAACATGAACTGGTAGGAAAGAAAGATGCTGCTCCATATCACTACCTCCATCCCACTGGACTGGCACAAAGCATCCCAGTGTCATGGGCACTGGTGGATTTTGCAGTTCACAGCATGAAGGCAAAATGCCTTCCACCTTTAAAGCTGGCAAAATTGATATGTAAGATGCTGGCTTGTCCATGCAGTCAGAGGTCCAGCTCATGCTCCTGTCCCAGGAACATGGGTTTCTCTGATGCTTCTTTGCCCAACCCTGCTCTGACCATGGGCTGGGAATAGTCATTGCTGCTCTCCCTGGCCAGGCAGCCAGCCCTACCCATCCTGCCTGTCTCACACCCCTAGGGATTTGTATGATCATTGCTAAAACTCCCATAGATTTCATCCTACCCTGGCACCTCAGGACCCTAGGGACAAGGAGATCTTGCAGCTAAGTGCTGGCTCAGTCCTGGCCCAACCAGTGTTCCCGGTTCAATGGGAGTGTTTTGCTTCTGGTGACCATGAGAAGGTAGCAGGAGTTCTGCCAAAAACAGATTGGGTTGTAAAAGTGAAATCCTTGTTGTGTCCAGGCACTTTGCCTCCTCCTGTTATTTCACATCAGGCTTTGATTTCATCTAGAAAAGAGAGCACAGACACTGCCTAAGGCCTGGTCAAAGATAAACTTGTGTAGGTATGAGTGAGTCACATGAGTGTTGGAAATGGAGCAGTGAGGCATCGGGAAGAGCTGTTTGGTCTCAGCTCTTAACATGGAGCTGGAAATCTTCTGGGAAAAATCTTCATAGAGGATTTGGGGGCAGAGATCATTTGTTGCTCCAGGAAAGTCCAAGCAACGCAGGGAATTCTGCCCTGTGACTCACTTCTGGCTACTGGTGGGTGAGAAGCTGGACATGAGATGGCAACATGCGCTCACAGCTCAGAAGCCACTGGCACCCTGGGCTGCATTCAGAGCAGTGTGGGCATCAGGGTGAGGGAGGGGAACCTGCCCTTCTGCTCTGCTCTGGAGAGACCCCCCTGCAGTGCTGGGTCCAGCTCTGGAGTCCTCAGCACAGCAGAGACAGGGAGCTGTTGGAGCAGGGCCAGAGGAGCCCTAGCAATGCTGGAAGGGCTGGAACCCCTCTGTTGGGAGGCCAGGTTGAGAGACTTGGGGCTGATCAGTCTGGAGAAGAGAAGGTTCCATGGAGACCTTCTTGTGGCCTTTCAGTACTGAAATGGATCTGTCAGAAAGATGGGGACAGACCTTATGTCAGTGCCTTTAGACACCAGCCAAGGGTGATCACTTTGAACTAAAAGAGGGAGATTTAGACAAGTTAGAAGGAATACATTTTTTTTTTATGTTGAGGGTGGTGAGACCCTGGCCCAGACTTCCCAGAGGTGTGGTCAATGCCCCATCCCTGGAACCATTCCAGGTGAGTTTGTCACTCTGAGCAACCTGCTCTAGTTGCAGATGTCCCTGCTCCCTGCAGGGGTGCTGGACTAGATGACCTTGAAAGGTCCCTTCCAACCCAAACCATTCTGTGATTCTATGATTCTATGTTTTTCAGGTGCTTATTCTCCGTCCATGCACGTGTCCTCCTGGGCAGTTGCACACATCTTACTCACTCTTACTCTTGAGTCTCCACTTGTCCAGTTCTCATCACACAAGCTCTGAGTGCTTTCTGGCTCATCCAGGAACTGAGGGACAACTCTGTAGCTATGATCAGACTAGTTTGGCAACATGAGGGGTGACCCCCTTCATCCATTTATCCTTTCTACATAAAATGATTAACTGGCTTTACGGTTAACACTCTTTGCAGGAGGTTGCAACACTCTGCACCAGAAGAGGAGATTGGTCTTCCTTTTCCAGTGGGGTTTTCTGAGGGGCTGTTGAAGCTTTCAACTGCACCCAACATTCAGCCAACATCAGCTCTGACACTGATCACTCCACTCTGCTTAAAATCCTCTCCATAAACCCAGGCCACACAAATGTTGGCTAGAATAGATATTGTTCTGCAAGGAGGACTCATCTTTCTTTTTACATTAAAAGACCCTAATGGGCCGAATATGCCCCCAAATGCCAATCTAACTTTAGTAGAGTGTGTTTGTGCATAGTTACTGATGCTTCTACAGCTGAACTCAGATGAACCTCACACATGCTGTATTTCGCCCATCAAAAAGCAATTTAAGATTAAATTTATATAAATCACTGGGAGAGCATCAGATAGAACCACATTATATTGCAACAGGAAGAAAATATGTTGCTTCTTTATAAGAAATGGGGGCAGGTGGATGCATGTAACACTTTTCAGACAACAAGGTTTTGAACTCTGGGGGTTTAATTTTGGCATTGTTTGTGCAAACACGCCCCATCACAGACAGATTTAGCCAGAGGTTGTGATGGATCTTTCATCCCAGCCTCCAGCTAAAGCCCCTGTTATGGGGTCACCGAACAGAGACCTTCAAAACTCATGTCTCTATCTGAGAACAGTCTGGGATGGAGATAATCAGAAAAATGATGTTCCCCTTTGCCTTGCTGAATAAAAGAGGCTTTGTTCAGGGATACAGGTAAGGTCTGTGGCAGAGCTGCTTGCAAGAGATTTTATTTCAGTTACCTGCAAAGAAGCTATGAGAAGAATGTGGAAGGTTCCTCTCAGTCTAGAGAAATGAAGAGATATCACCCAAAGGTGGCGTTTAATATTAACTGGGCCAGTGCACATCTATGAAAGGTTTGATTGTGTGCCTATCTGTGTTTATGTAGAAACATCACCTCCAAAGTCATATTAACGTGGCTTGAGCCTTGCACAGGCTGGAGCAGGTGAAAGTCCTCCTGGAGGGAGCTGTATCGATGATTGTTTTTGTCAATAGATGTCTGTGTTGGCACCAGCAACGTAAGCCACAAGCCCAGACCTTCCTATGCTCAGTGATATTCTGGTGCAGAACAAAGGCATCATCAAAAAGCCTCTGATTAATGTTTCACTTGAAATGAAGGGGCGGGCAGGCAGGGAGCAGAAGGAAACAATGCAGTCCTGTTTGCACAGAGAAGCCAGAGAGCAGCTCCTGGGAGGATGCTGGGGTTTGCTTTCCAGGGTGGATGTGATGAGAGCTCCTCCAATAAAACCCACCGTGATTTTGATGCAAGGAAGTTTTGGCCTTCACACTCACCCTCTCTGATTCTTCAGGCCAGATGCTATCAGAAGCATTGTACATAAAGCTTCTTTTCTCAAGGACAGGAAAATCTTGCTTCACACCATGACAGATACATTTATTTCCTTGCTGTTTCAGCCACATTTGTTTATTAAGTGGGCCACATGATCTAGGAAATGGTGTTAAACAGAATTGTTTTGACTCATTAGTTCAGAGATGGCTTTACCTGTGCCCTGAAGTTCTGACAATATATCTAAACACAGTCTGGCAGTGGGTGGAGAGCTATTCTCACCTACAGCTAAATACATTTCAAAAAAGTAGTCAAGGGCTTAGAATTGTCTTGTTTGCCACCAATCATATATTCAGGACTGGATTTTCCTCCCTTAAGCTATCTTCATTCAGGGAATTGACAGATAGTGAGAAGGATGCTGGCTTAATGGCTTTATAAAAAGGAAGAAAAGGATCCTTAGTGGTGCTTATGTGTCCCCCTCCAGGAGCAAAAGGCTTCAACATGATTTTAATTCTTTTAATATATTTTGTTGTGTGGTTTGTCTGTGTTCTCCTGACTCTTGAGCACTGAGGATGGAGTAACAGGACCAAAGACATGTCCCATTGGTACACTCATCATCTGCATGATGATGGTTTATGTGGCTAGAGGGGAGAAAATGGGATGAAAACTCCTTGGTACCAAGAAGATGCTCTTATGGGTCTTGGGAACTCCATGCACTGCATCTTAGCAATGAGTACTGCTGGCTGGGACAGCATGCTCAGTCACTTTGGTTTTATGTCCACTAGAGAAGAAAACTCCCTCCTTCAAACATCTTCACGTGGACACCAGATGTACTCTTTCTGCTAACAATGTGTGGCTGGAGTCAACAGGCACGTGTTTTGTGAGCAAGGCCAGCTGCAGACCATAGGCAGATGGGGAGTGAGACGTCTGCTCTAACTCCCTGCCCTTCAGCTGAGCTGGAAGGGAAGCCACTAGTCAAGATATTTATTTTACTGCTCCACTAATTGAACACAACCATGAACGTCTCCAGCCCTCGCAGACCTTTGGTAATGAAGGCTGATGTGTGAGGCAATATGGGATTTTGTACTAATTCATTATTTTTTTTCCCCCTAGAGCAGGCCTGTATTTATCCTAATTGGCATACTGAGAGAAGGAGATTATATATGGATTCATAACTTCCAATTGTGCACCTAATGTAGGAAAAAATGCCATTAAATGAAAGGTCCAAAGCTTTGATCAAAGCTTTGATCCTGCTCAGCAGGGGGGTTGGACTAGATGATCTTCTAGGTCCCTTCCAGCCCCTAATATCTGTGATTCTGTGATTCTGTGATTAGGATACAGGACTGAGACTTGCTATCTGTGAGAACCCCATATGGCAATGGCTGTCCTTGCCAAGTCTGCACAAGATCGTGCACCACTTCTCACCTCACCTCCATCCAGGGGGCTATGGATGGACTGATCAGACTCATGATTCTCCAGCCAAGCCCTCTGAAGGGCTGTGGTGCCAGTCCAGGCATATAACTGCTATAAGGCAACGTTCTTTTGGACTTCAGGGGGCACAGGCTGCTCTTCATCCTGAGAAACCTTGATGGAGACAGAGAGTCCACACCTTGTATCAGCATTACCCCCAAACCTCCAGATATTCTTATCTTTAGACAACCAACCTCTTCCCCTCCTCCATCCTTATGTTGCCTCTTTGCCCATCTGAAGACAGTCAGTGCTTCCTGCAACCCACTGTTTGGACCTTGCCAGCTTTATCTTTACTCTCTTCTAAGTTTATGGAGTCACTTGCTAAGAAAGTTCATACTTTGCTTCTGAGGAGTTGATCTGGATGTGATCAAAAGCTGGTTAATCTTTGCCCAGGTATACTCCACTTGCCTGTTCAAGGTCTTGACTGCACCTGTCAGATATGAAAGAAAATACCTTGTGTGACTGTCCTGACAAGACACCTTATGTCATATTACTCATTTATTTAGGTAAAACAGTCTATATTTAAATGCAATCCCTGCAGCAGAGAAGCACCTAGTTTGTAATAAAGACATCAAATGGAGAGACTCCTGCTTCTGTTTATCATTTTCCCTGGTAATTTCTCCTAACAGCTAAAAAAAAAAGCTTGTTTGTCTTCACAATTGACTTAGTTGTTGACTTCCAGCAGCTTGGTCTACGTGAAGATGTGCTCAGGGCTAATTTTGCACTGATGACATGCCACAGAGTATTTTATTCTGACAGTGGGGAAGGGACACAGGGCGCTGACTCTAATTTTCTCTTCCAGACGGTGCTAGGATAAAATTAGTCCTTTTTTTTTTTCTTCCCTCATGACTGTTTGGGCCATTGATATGGTCCCAGTTTCTCCCCCATGCTGAAAGACTTCAGCCGAGGTGTCCGGGCCCTAATTTACCTGCAGCAATAATCCACCCCAGTGGCTTTCCTTCTATTGAAGTACATTCATTTTATCTCATGAAAGGGTTGCAGGGCTGCTGGTTGACCTGCCACAGAGCACTTAAACACAGCTAATGTGCAAACAGGTAAAGTGTTTCCTGACTTAGTGGACAAACAATACATTAATCTCTAGTTACTGGGTAACATCAAACATTCACATATTGGCCCTCGAGGATCCCTTCAGGTCTCACAGGCCCATCACCACTCCTGCTGCAGGGATGGATGCCTTCCATGGGCTTGGGTTAGACTGAAGAGAAAAAACGAAGTGAAGGAGTGGATGAAATACAGAGGATGCAACAGCAAAACAGCTCTGCAAGTTCCACCTCTAAATGTTATTATGGTAAAATAATTGTGCCCAAGTGGATGCTCGCAATCAACACTCTCCTTGCACTTCTGAGACACAAAGGCCTCAGAAAAAGAATTAGGAAAAAGCACCTTAATGAAAATATTTGCAGCACAAACACAGGAAAGCACAGCTCTCCCTCCTGTTTGCCCTGCATTCCCTGAGTGTTTGCACGGGCAAAACAATAGAGTGTCCCTTACCACATTTCCTTCCCCTTGCCCAGGGCTGGTTGGATGCTGTGGGTGACTGGGCAGCCGTGACAGGGATTTACCTCCCGTTGGCTTCACTGCCATGCACAAGGAGGCAGACAGACAGACACACACACCCTGGTTTGCTTCCTGACAGACATCTTCTAGACGCATTTTAGCTTGCTTGTTTCGTGCTTCATTTTCTTCTTCTGCAAAAGCTTGGTGCTGCCAATCTGAGTGTTGTGGTCAACACACTGGAGAGAAGGGATGCCATCCAAAGGGACCTGGACAAATCTGAGAAGTGAGACCACACTCATGACAGACAACAAGGCCAAGTGCAACATCCTGCACAGGAGTCAGGGCAACCTCCAGTATCAACCCAGACTGGGGGATGAAGGGATGGAGAGCAGATCTATGGAAAAGGACTTGGGGCTGCTGGGGAATAAAAAAAAAAGCTGGACATGAGCCAGCAGCATACACTCACAGCCCAAAAGCAAATGGCATCCTGAGCTGCATCCAGAGCAGTGTGGGCAGCAGGTTGAGGGAGGAGATTCTGCCCCTCTGCTCCACTCTGGTGAGACCTCCCTGCTGTGCTGGGTCCAGCTCTGGAGTCCTCAGCACAGGAGAGCCAGGGAGCTGTTGGAGCAGGGCCAGAGGAGGTCACAAAAGTGATGGGAGGTCTGGAACCCTTCTGTACGGCCAGGTTGAGAGAGCTGGGGTTGTTCAGCCTGGAGAAGAGAAGGCTCTGGAGAGACCTTCCTGCGGCCTTTCAGTACTTCAAGGGGCCTGTCAGAAAGGTGGGGACAAACTTTATAGCAGTGCCTGTTGTGGCAGGACAAGGGGTGATTGCTTTGAACTAAAAGATGGGAGATTTAGACAAATTAGAAGTAATAAATTTTTGATGTTGAAGGTGTTGAGACCCTGTCTCAGGTTGCCCAGAGTGGTGGTCGATGCCCCATCCCTGGCACCATTCGAGGTGAGGTTGGAATGGGGCTCTGAGCAACCTGCTCCAGTTGCAGATGTCCCTGCTCCCTGCAGGGGAGTTGGACTAGGTGAGCCTGAAATGTTCTTTGCAACGAAACCATTCTATGATTCTACCATTCTGTCAAAATGGAGACAGTATTACAGATCTCCAAGCCTTGCTCCATGCCCTCCAGCTTGTAAATGAAGCCAGATATTGCATCAATTACATTGTCAATTAAATGGATGTTCCTTGCTCTTACCAAAAAAACCCAACAAACCAGTCATGGAAGAATCTACTGTGCCTTCACCAAAGCATGTCTTATTTCCCAACCTTCCTGTGGTTACCTTCACACCCTTTAGCACAGCAGCAAATGAAAAAAAAATCAACAACACCCAAAATGCTCTGGCATATCAAGGAAGAACAAGATGTCCTGTGACACCAAAACAGATTTGCAACTGGAGCATCAGAAGGGCCCAGACGAATGCTTCTCCAGCAAAGAGTTCCCTCCTGTCAGCCTGGAAGGAAGAAAAGGGGGTTTCCACTACCTACAGAGGGGCTGAAACCCCACTTTTTCTTGGAGCAGTGTGAGGCTGTGATTAAGGACCTTTCACCTCCTTCCCTCTGTTATCACTCCTGCAAGAAACTGCATCATGTCCTTTGCTGTCCTGTCCCCCTTCCACCAAAATACCAAAGTGCTTTCTCCTCTAAGACTACACTTCTGCATTGCCAGGTCTCCAGTCTCATATTTCCCTGCCAGAAAACAAAAATTTCCCTTCTGGACCAATTTTTCCCTTCCATAAGCATATAATGAAATGCTTTCAGGATGTGGTGTGACATCTGCCTACGCCTGAAACTTGCTCCTGGTTTAAAGCATCAGCACTGAGCCAGGTCCTAGTGGAGCAGCTTAAAAGTGATCACACAATGATAGTGTCATAAGGATCCAAAGGGCTTCAAAGAGGGTTTTATAGGTACGTTGATTTGAAATGAATGTGGCTGGGGAGGTAAAGTAAGGAATGAGCACAGAGCACATAATAGCCAAAAGAAAGTGCTCAAAACTCAGAGCATTCAAGGCTCTAAGCATGGGATAAGGAACTTTTAAAACCTAAAACAACTTTCCCAGTCCAAAATTGCAGCTATTTTCCTAGAAGCTGTCTCAAAATTCTTAAGAAATTACCTTTTGTTGACCTCTCTGTGACTTTTTTTTTTTTGACATTGCATGACCTTTAGCAACCCAAGTGCTGTTAGCATGGTGGGAAAGATGGCCTTTCTGCTCTTCATTCCTCTCTTCACAGCTGCTTGGAGGTGGCTTGAAAAGGAAACCATCCCCAGCCCAGCATCCCTGGAGGGAGCCTGTGTCAGATTCAACTGCCCAAGTTGAAGAAATACTCTGAAAATGTGCAAACTCCTATTCTTTTTGGAGGCATTTTGCTCAGCAAATGGATGCTAAGAAGCAAATCGCTGGCTGATGTTAGGAGCAGCTGCAGTGTTTCTGGAACCTCATGAGTTAGAAGAATATTTTCTCCTGGTGCCAGAAGCAAATATTTTTCCCTTGATCTTAGAAATGGCTGAACTACTTTTCTTGAAATTAAAAGGAGACTTCCCTAGGCAGACACCCAAGCATGTAAAATTTCCTCCCCAGTGTTTCAACTCTGGCAAAGTCACAAGGACTTATGGTCGTGACTTTAGGTGTCTTAAAATACCTGCATCTGTTCTGCAACCCCCTGCACATCAGCAGGAAAACACACCCCAATGCTTTGCAATGGACCTGGCAACAAGGCAGCGAATAAAAATGCTCCCATGGGATATATTTTCATCAGGATTTAAGATAATCACAGCTCTGAGGGACTTCTGATTTTGAAATGCCTGCTGTCAGCAGTACTGTAAGAAAAAGCATTTGGCAAACAATCTGCCAGAACCGCTGCCTGCAATCCTGCCTGTAACGCTGCCTGTAATGCAATCCTGTGTTTCTTCTGCTGATCACTTTGGATCTGACTTTATTGTTGGATTTTTTGCCTCCAGTATTTTCCTGCAGGTGAGGTTTTCCTTCTGTGGGTACAGCTTCTTGGACTATTTCTATGTCTCTTAGGAAAAGAGAGTTGCTAGTGAGCTATTGGCTTTGTCTGTCTTGGTAAAGATGAGCCTGGCATCTGTCTTGCACTTGCTTGTTATTTTGACAGCACATCTCCTCCCTTTGCACTGTTTGGCCTCCAGGGCTGGCTCTAAGCATGGGCCAAAACAATGGAAAATGGCCAATTTGCAGAAAGAAAGGGATCAGTTGCTGTCAGGTGAATATTTTGCCACCTTGCATCAAGGTCAAAAAAATCACACTAAGGCTACAGTTCAGTTTTGTCCACAGTGCTGGGTAGCCTTGGATGTCCTTCTTGCCCTGATGCACTTGTGCTGTTGCAACGTGCAGAAAACAGGTCCTGAGCATGGCGTAAACATTTCAAAACACTCATCCCTTGATGTCAGGCTGAGAGAATTGGGAATTTACAGTGTGGAGAAGAGAGTGTGGGGAGACCTTAAGACCATTCAGTACTTAAAGGGGGATATAAGAAAGATGGCAAGGACTTTTAGCAGGGCCTAGTGTGACAGGATGAGGGGTGATGGTTTTAAACTAAAAAAGATTTTAGTTTAAATTAGATTTAGATTAGATATTAAGAAGAAATTCTTAATATGTGAGAATGGTGAGAGACTGGAACAGGTTGCCCAGAGGCTGTGGATAACTCATACCTGAAAATGTTCAAGGCCAGGTTAGATGGGGTTTTGATCAACCTAAACTAGTGGAAGGCATCCATGCCTATGGCAGGGGGGTTGAAACTAGATGATTCTTAAGTTCCCTTCCAACCCAAACCAGTTGTGATTCTGTGATTCTATGATCCTTTTCCCAAACTGCTACAACTCAAGGACTCGGTGCCAGGAAGCCTATAGCATGTAGATGAGGTTCAGATGATGTATCCATGATACAACTATATGCTTGGGAGATCAGGATCTAAAATGAGACCGAGTGCAGGTGATGAAAGTGGATGGAAAAATAAATGATAGGTGAGTTGGAAAGGGTACATTTACAGGAGAAGGAGAAATCTGGAGGCTGCAAAGCCCAAAGCTGTACCTGACCCTTTTAACCCTCCTCCATCCATCCAGGTGGAAACACCCTGCTGCATAAAATGTCCCTCCTGGCAGGCTTTGAGACATGATTGTCTTTGATATAAATACATAAGAAACAGAAATAAGAATGATGTATTTTCCATCATGACCAGTCTGGTCCCTGCTGCCACTCAGGGGTTTACTGGTGCCCATTTAACTGCAGTGTGTAGCATATAGGCCCATATATAGGCTCTAACTTGAGGAGGTTTTCCACATTAGCTTTTTATTTTATCTGCACCTTGCAAGCACGCTCGTGTCTGTATGTACATGTTGCTCCCTGGAGTGGATGATTTCCAGACGTCCTGGTTCAGAAGAGGACACTGGGGTGGATGAAGGCCAAGGAGAGGTGCTGTGTGATGGAGCTGAGCATTCACTGCCGTTTCAGGGCTCAGCGTTTCCACATCCTGTGCCGTAGTCTCACACATCCCCAGCTTTCCCAGTCCCTTGGGGCTCTCAGGGATGAGATTTGTTGGGGGAGCAATGTCATTCCCTTAGCAGGGGTGCCCTCAACCTTTTCTTTTGATAGGGGACACCCCCCAACCTGCCCCCTTGGGCCACCCCTCCACTGAGAGGTTTGCTCGCAACCAGGCGCATCCCCACAGGGACACCCCAAAATGAGGAGCTACAAGCCTTTGGATGCAGCCTGCCTCCTCCTCCTCCTCCTCCTCTTCTTCCTCCTCCTCCTCCTGCCGCTGACTCTGCCGCTGTCCGGGGCGGAGCCGCCTGTCCCAGCCCCCGCCCCGCTCCCGGGAGCGGGCGGCGGAGCCGAGACGAGCCGTGCCGGGCTGCGGGGACAGGGACACGGTGGTGCCACCTCCCTCCCTGCCTTTCTCTGCCCCCCATCTCACCCTCTGCCAGGGTGCCGGGGGGAGCATCTTTCGGCGGGGGCTGGGGTCCCCCCCTCCCTCGGGGTTCCGCGATCTGGAGGATTTCCCAGCGGCAGCAGGTAAAGGGTTAGACTGGCTGGACTGGGAGGTAGGGGTGGCTTTTTTTTCATCCACACCCCTCCTCAGCCAGCCCGGCGAGGGGGGTGCAGGGTGCTCCCCGAGATGAGGGGGATGATGGGGGGGTAGGTGTTGGGTGTGTGACAGATATGCCGGGTTTGACCCCTAAAAGGTGCTCCATTGTCCAAAAAGGTGCTGCTTTTCACAGTAGGTGTTTCTTTGCCCTCTGTGCTCCCCAAAACGGTGTGTGCCCCCTGCACCACTTCTCCTCCATGGATAGCTCACCTGGCCAGGAGCATCCTAGACAAAGTTGGGATGTGATGAGATGCTACCATGTGGTGGGTGACATGGGTGGGCACCCACCTGGCGAGAGGTCCCCCCTCCCAAAATTGCTAGGGTGTAGATCTGGCCACCCCCTTTTCTCCTTTAGTCCTACTTGTTCTACAGGTAACACTTCATTTTTATACACTGCTCTCAAAATAATGTCATCTGCAGTGTCCCTCTGCCCCAGGGCTTTACACTGAGGTTGTCCGGGGCTGTAAAATCCTGAGGCAGCAAAATCCCAAGAAGGATTTATTGCTGCTTGCCTAGCCGGAGGAGCACCCTGTGTCCACCCAGCACCCAAGCCCTCCTAGCATCTTCTGAGGATGCAATAGAGATGTCCTGGATGACTTCTGGGGACATCCCCTCAGAGCAAAACCCCACGCTAGAGACCCCAAATTTCTTGCCAGCACTGAGCAGAGAGAGTGAAAAAGGGGGAATGTAGAGGGTATTACTTTTGTCTTGATGCTGGGCAAAGAAACAGCTTGAAAAAGGGAGTCATTCAGGAAAAAGGAAAAAAAAAAAATCTCATTGCTGTTTTACTGAAGCTCTCTCCCAAGTCCTGTATATTCACCGCCTAGAAAACTGGGCGTTGAAGAGTTGCAGTCGAAATGTGAGCCTTCCTCTGGAAAAGGTCTGTTGTAGCAATTCCTGATGTTGAAGCTGTGAAATTTCACCCCTGGTGAGATGGAAACGGGGATTCTTCAGCCAGAAAAGCACCCCAGCTTTGTCAAACTTGCAATGCTTTGATTTTTTCGGGGTGGGTCTGTACAGACACTATTAGTAGTTGTAATCATGTTGGCTTAAGGGTTATTTTGGGGCTGGAAAGGGATTATGGAGAGATGATCAGAACAGTCATGACCGTGCTGCTTGTGAACTTAAAAAAAAATTAAAAAAAATTGAATTTGGGTCTCTTTAGTGGCTCTTTGTCCCTATATGAAGGAAAATGACTGCTTGTTCAGTAAGCATGCACAGGTTTTTGTCCATTAGAAAGTTACGCTGTGCATGGAGAACGTTAAGCCCGACTATGCTGTTCAGATGCTGCATTCTCCTCACAGTGCTCCCAGCTGCCAGGAAATTTAGGCTGTTGCTTTTTAGCGAGCAAAAGTTAGACAAATGCTTATTCTTAGAGTTTTTTTTGGGGGGGGGTTGGATCACACAGTGACGTGGGATAAATGCCTCCTTACCTTCTTTTCCTTTTATAAATTGCTAGCTCGCACTTGGCAGGTGTGGCTGGGGAAAAGTTGAAGTAAATGGATTTCCTGTCTTGCATTTTGTCTGGCATGTCTATATTCACCAGTCATCAGATTGCTCTGGAAAGAGGTCCATTAATACATTATACAGCCTTTATCCACCTGAGCAGTGATGCATCCTGAATCCTTAAAGCCTGCTATATTAACACATTTCCCTTCGTCAAGACTTGAAGCATCTCCACATTGATATCCCAGCGATATTTAAGTTGCAGAATATTTCTCTCTGATTTAGAAGATGCTTCTTCAGTGGTGAACACAAGCCCTGCTTTGAGGCAGAGTTAATTTTAGAGTGGGTGTCTCTGTCAAGCTGTACTTTTCCTATTAAATAAGCATGTTCTGCACGTTACGCTCTTCCCTGCGGTGAATTCTGCGCTCGAAGGCAAAGCATGACTGATATTTGTCTTGTGTGCTGACAACGAGCAGCCCAAAGAAAATCACTTCTGGTTGGATCAATTTATTTGGTGTCGTGTTGTAGATTCAGAAAACCCTGGCTTGGAATTATGATAAAGGCTTTAGTTTTTTGCAAGGCAACAAATTGCTCTTACGAACCAGAAAGATTTTAATGAGATACTGAACCAGCTGCGTGGGCCAGGGACTATTTGTTGTACTTTTATCCATACACTGTTGTGCATATTTGTGCTACATTAACATTTCTGTAGCATTTCACACTACTCACTGCCAAAATCAGTGTATTTAGGGTTTTGTTGCTTGTTTGTTTGTTTGTTTTTTTAAATTTGTGGGTTGTGGTAACTCATGGTTGTAAATGGTGCCATAGATTGAGGTCAAGATGCTGGTAGCATGTGGCTCATTCACCCTGTTGTTTCCTTAGAGACACTTTGATGCTCACAGGTGGTGGAAGTTAGATCTGGGTCCTCTTTTAACAGACACATCTAGGGGCAATCTTGTCCTTTGACTTGCTTTGTAAGTCTTCCCAAGGGTGAAGATAAAAGGGTAGTGTTACACCTTTGAAATACTCATGGTACTGATGCCCTACAGCTACAGGGTTGTGCATGAGATTGTGGTTATGGCTGATACAGTGTTGGGTTGGATGTGGATGGGCACTTAGGGCTCCTCCTGAATGCAGCTTTCCTACAGACATGGGGTGTAGGAACATGCTTTCCCTAGAGGCTGCAATGCTGGTTTGAAACACCTTTTTCTTGAGAAAATTCAGCCTGACTGTGGTCCTGTCAAAAGCCTTTTAAGAAGATGCTTTGCACCTTCTTGCTGATAGTGAGGTGAAGTGATGGGATCCACCTGGCTGTGGCCATAAAGAGGCTTCATTAGGCTTCAGCAGCTGTTAATTCTGCTTCAAGGAGACCAAACAGTGGGGGAAGAAGTGTTGTTGATTTGCCTTTGTGCAGAAAAATAGGTGGTGTAAGGAGGCTGTAGCTGCTCTGGGCTTCGCTGGTGCCAACTGCAGCTGTTGTGAGGTGAGTGGTGTCTCGGCTTCTCTCCTTCTAGCAGGATGTTTGATCAGACCTATTTCTCTCCAAAAATCTTTGTAACTGAGGTAGGTGGGTGTGAGGCTCAGCAGTTCCTTCTGCTCAGGAGAGGGCAGTGTCACACCAACCAGCTGCTTCCCTAACCATGCGACTATACACATGGAGGTGACAACCTTTGCTTATCCAGGGGTCCAAGAAGGTCTTGCAGGGGTACGATATCTCGTGTATGTGTGGGACTCAGACACCTCCTTCCACTCTCCCTTCCTCTTCAGGCAAACTATTCCCCTTCCAGCTCTTGCTCTCTGCTCCTGAGTATGCTGATGGTGTTTTAACAGGCCTTTGTAGGAATATTCTATGCACGATGCTGGGAAAAGGGATTTAAAAGACTGTTTATAGCAGTTGCTTTTGCCTGCCAGCCCCTCTATAAACAGTGATTAGATACAGCTACTTTAATGCATGTCTTGACTTTCAAGAAAAAAAAAGAAAAAGGCAGCATGCTGGTGTTTGGCTTAGCTGCTTTTTTTCCTCTTTAGCTAACCACTGTGTTCTCCCCACTTCCTCCAAAAATACCCACAGATACTGGCAGGACAACTGCCTGAATAGTTGGTTAAATAGCCTGTCACCGCTCAATAACTTAAAAAAAAAAAAAGCCTCATTTTTATATGTAATTAAATATTTGTATAAGGTTTCTGCCAAGGAGTGTTTTCAAGGTACAGAGTGTTCCCCCTAAAGGGTATTCAAACAGGGACCTTCTTGGGTGGCAACTGGAAATTTTTCTGCACTGGTGTCTATCTCGAGACATTGTGTGTTTTCACATACTGAATCCATTACACGTTGTGATTGAGCTCAGTCTCTTTTGTCTGCCTGGTCTTGGGCAGGATCAGCTTTATGAAAAATGTGTCTTTTGTGAATATATTTTTGTTCTTTCTTTTTCTTGGTGAGTCCAGGTATTGGTGAAGTGCACTGGTATTTCTGTTCTTGCTGGATTAAGGCTGGCATGGGGAGAGGAAGGAGGCAAACAGCACCTTGTCTGGTGTGATGATATTTGTGTATCAGCTCCATCACTGGCCTCCCACATCTATTCAGAGTCCTGCTGGCAGCTAATCTCTTCCTTGGAAAAAGTTTGTACTGGTTTTAACGTAATTCCTTAGTCATGACAAAATTGAATCCTCCTGCTCTCTAACCACTGTGTCTTCCGTGTTGTCAGCCACTTGAGAGCTGGGTTTTCTTTGAGGCTTTTCTTGGTGTTTGAGGGACGAGGCTGCTGGATCCCAGAGGGCTTGGAGGTGATGGACTGTAAGTTTATGCTGTTCTTGTCTGGGAATGCTCAAAAGGATGTGTTTCACTTTCAGATTTACCATGCGACACTGTGCTAAAGCAGCTTTTATCTTGCACTTTTCTTTTTAAAGCAAGCTTGCCTTTTCTTTTATTATTTTTCTTTTAAACTTGCTATTTCTCGTAAAGCACTCTTAAGTCTCTGGTGTAACTTGTACAGTCTCTTTTACAAATGTCTGGTCTCTGCATTTTGCTTCCCTTCCCCCTCCTTGGTGATCTGAAAAGAAACTTCTCCCTCCCCCAGCCTGAGGTTAGATGCACAGTGCAAAAATATTCTGGTCGTCCTCTGTTTTCAGCTGTGCTGAATTCCAGGCTCACATTTGCACAGGTTGCTCTGGGAAAGCATCTTCAGTCTGACTTAAATAGCACAAGGTGAAGACCAGAGTTTCCTTTAATAGGTATTCTGTGCATTGCATTTAAAAAGATGTAATGGACATTGAAAGGCAGAGCCAGCCCAAGCATTCTTTGGAGCCACTCTAATAGATTATATCTTGGACCACTTACCTTGTATTGATGAAGCTCTTGAGTTGACAGTCACCTAATCATAAATCAAATTGGCCAAGTCTAAAATCAAGTCCACAGTCCTGTTACTTCCTGCAGAATTGCAGCAAGACTAATAAAATATATTAAATTTCTGGACCTGAGGATGGCTACAGACCTGTAGAGAGCAGCTGGGACTGGGTGCCTAAAGGTCATGGGGTAGCAAGGTGATGCACTTAGTGCTCTGCAAGATTGTAGGAAAGCAGGTCTAATCCTGGAGGGCAGGTGACTTAAGAGCTTGGAGAGGATTTGAGGCTTGTGTCTAGGCTCCCTGTCCTGCTAAATTTCCTAGGACCTTTCCACAAGGGCAAAAACCTGGTGTTAAGGGGCAGGCTTGGCCCACCCAAGGTGTTTCTTGTGTGTGACCCCATCTGAAACCCAGGTAATGACTGCAGAGCTCTTCTCTGAGCCAAACCTTGGAGAATGGTGGTAAAACCGGGATACATTCAGGGTCATACTTCAGGTCCCCTTGCTGTCTCAGTGCTTTTCCATCAACTTGCCAAGGAACAAGGTGAAGTTGGAGGCTTCTCGGGTCATTCTAACTGGAGGTGCTACTGGTGCACAAACCATGTTTCCAAGATGGAGAGAGGGCTTAGGCTTGTTTACAGGTATCTACCCCAGTGGTGAAGTCAATCTGTGATATTTGGGTGGATTTTGGTGTGTGTGTGTGTTTTGGGATTCAGGGTTTTTTATTTTTTTGCCAGGAGGTAATTAATGCTTTCATTGAGATTAAAATATTTTCTGTATGTTGATTTAGGAAGGAGTCATCCAACCCTTTGACCTTTCTTGGAGGCAAAAAAAAAGGTTTTTTGGAGAAGTTAAGAAGTCTATGTTCAAAACCAGTGTGTTTCTTGCCCAACTACATTCTTGTACAAAGAAGCCCCATAAAGAAATTTCTTGAGGCTGTCAAGTTGGTGATGTTTTGTAGGCAGTTCCCTGATACAGCAGTGATTATGTTTGCAGGTATTGTGGGAATTTGGGTGTCAATCTACCTACTAATTATGCATGGATCTTGTCTACAAGACTTTAAACTGTCAGTCAAACCTATTACAGTTTGAAATACAGCAAATAAGGCAGCACTTGTGTCCTGGTTTGGGTGTCCAGGCAGAAATTCAGCTGTGTGATTTGCTCCATTTCTTGCAAGCATTTTAGGTTCTGATTTCTCCATCCATGGCCATGAGCTACTTGAGCTCAGATCTGCACAGTAATAACGTCTGAACAATCCTTGTAATCTGTGTATGGTTCAGGGCTTGTTAGGAGTCTGGAATTTGTCAAGCCAAGAGGTCTGGTGACACCAATGACTTCTCAAAATGTCTATTTTTAGATGCATTCCTGTTCACCTGCAAATGGAGATGAAGGATTGTACTGTACTTAGTACACTATAAACCCCATTTTCTATATTGAAATGCCTGCCCAAAAAATAAATATATATATTACTGTCTCATTTTTTCCTGTGTTCACAAGCTGGGAATGAGCTCCCAAATGACTTGCTATGTTGCATTCGGTGCTCTATAAATATATAGTGGTGGGTGGCCCTTATTTTAGGGGTGGGTTACCTCCTTGCTTGGGCTTTGGCATTAGCCTCAAAAGTTGGTGTCTGCCAGCCTGCAAGCTTCTTGTAGTTGTGCTTGTCTTCTCTGTTTCTGCTCCTGCCTGAAACATGGTGGTGGAACCTGTGTTAACACTGCAGCAGCTAAACTCATTTAGCACGGAGTTAATTGCTGAAATGCAGAGCACTTGCAGTCCTCATTAAAAGCCTAATTTAAAGTGCAAGGTTGACATCTCGGCCGGAGATACTTTCCCTTATCACAAGTGTTTCTTAATCTGTCTCCTTTGTGTAAGGATTTTTTGTTTGTTTGTTGTTGTTGTTGGGTTTTTTTCGTTTGCATCTCCAGGCTCTTGCTTTTGGGGAGAGCTAGATGTTAAAGGAATGCAGTGTACTTGTGGGTGAGACAGCTGTATATGTTAAAATGTTAATGTGATGGGAATAAGTGTGCTCTGGTGTCTCATGCTGTCAGGCGAGTCTTTGTGCCTTGCAAGGTCATGCCACTGCATAGCTGAGTGTTCCTGAAACACAAACTGTGCAGGTTCTCTTTACTCAATTTTGCTTTGTAAAGAAAAATAAAGCTGCTTGTGGTATTACAGTGATGGAGCTGCTGTCTCTGAAAACATGGACAGGAGCAGTGTGGCTGAAAGCCATCATCTGAGGAAATGTCCTTCTTTGTATTTATCCCTGGGCAAGCATCAGCCCTGCACCATGCTGTGATTTTGGCTTTGCTCTTGTGTTTTCATAGGGTACAAGGAGTAATGTAAAACTTGCACTGTGGTTTGCTAGACCTTTAGAGCTGGAAGGGAGTCTGAGGATACATGAGGGTCTTTATACCTTTGGTGCAAACCATTCCAGAAAAAAACAACCCTCAGGGGGCGGATGGAGCTGTGGTGGAGTCAGGAACCTGTTCAGCTTCTTAAATGATGTCAACTACATCAACACCTATAACTTGGAAGCCTTTAAAAAAAAAAAAAAAGAGTAGTTAAACCACAGAGCTGTACATCTGGGGACTAGGATGTAGCATCCAACAACAATCTTTTTATTTATTTTTTGTCACTTAACTGAAGCAAGCTGGAAGCTGTGAGTGTTGTCTGAAGCAAGATGAATGTAGCAGATAACATAGCTCTATTAAATATATGTAGCCTGAAAATTTGCTCTCCCTGATGAAGAATTGAGTGTGTTGGGGAGACCTCCCTGCAGTGCTGGGTCCAGATCTGGAGTCCTCAGCACAGCAGAGATGGGGACCTGTTGGAGCAGGGCCAGATGAGCCCTAGCAATACTGGGAGAGCTGGAACCCCTCTGCTGGGAGGCCAGGCTGGGAGAGTTGAGATTGTTCAGCCTGGAGAGAGAAGACTCTGGGGAGACCTTCCTGTAGCCTTTCAGTACTTAGAGTGGGATGGTTGAGAAAGATGGGGATTGTCTTTTTAGCAGGGTCTGTTGCAACAGGACAAGGGGTGATTGTTTTAAACTGAAAGATTTGGAGAGGTTTAGAGAGAAGGAAAGAATGTTTTTTTGCTGAGGGTGGTGAGACCCTGGCCCAGGTTCCCTGGAGAGGTGGTTGATGCCCATTCCCTGGCACCATTACAGGTGAGGTTGGCTGGGGCTCTGAGCAATCTGCTCTATTTGCAGGTGTCCCTGCTCCCTGCAGGGGTGTTGGACTAGATGAGCTTGAAAGGTCCCTTCCAACCAAAACCATTCTGTGATTTTAAGTCTGAGCATACATATTTGTGTCCTCTACAAGAAAGACATCTTGAATACAATGTGGATTCATTCAGTTTTGAGTTTCCAGCCTTCAAAGCCTGCTGTAGTGCTCCTGCACTGGGTCTATAATACAATTCTAACTTCACCAATAGTTGCTGCAAGTTGGAAATGCTGTTTATTAGTGGTCACCTTCAGTCTGTCTGAAGGCTTGGAAAGCTTTTGTGCATGTTCACCTCAGACCATGCCTGGCTGAATACTGACCTACTCGGAAGCCTTAATGATGCTGGTGACCTGCCCCAGTGCCACCTGGAGTGCGTTGATAAATAACTTTGTTGGTAGATGGTAGAGGGTGAGAGGTGTGAGGAGAGAAGTTGGCTGTTTAATAGCAGGGCTGGATTTGAGCCTGTGACCTAAAGGCAAAAGTTCCTGCTGGGCTGAAAACCCCTGGTGATTTTTATCTTGATGTGCTAAATGCCACTATATTGCAGTGGGAATGTGATTTGTTAGCAGGAGCAAAACCTTTGAGTTTATTGTGAAGCTGTAATCTGTTGTCCAGTCTTGGGGAGATGTCCTGTAGTGAACAGTTTTAGAGGCACTTTAGAGAGCAGAATAACCTTAAACTAAAGGGGTCTTCTACACTTCTAGAAGTTTCACCTTGTAATGTTAAAACCCTTCTGTTTTGAGAGACCTTTAATCCAAGCTTCTGGAGTAATAGTCTGGTTGTACTGAATTGTATATTGGACCCATGAGACAATCTTGTTCTCTTGGCTTCTTCCCTCAGGAAGAAGATCAGGGAAGGCATTGTTTTTTTCCCTATTTCCATGAACTTTGACACTCAACTGTATGTTCTGTGGAGGAACATGTTTGGGATCCCGATCTGAACGTCTGAAGTCTGCTCTGCTCCTCTCCTTGAGCAATTTGTGGGCTGGATAAGGTTGTCCTTGCTGAAGGCTGTAGAGCTTTTGAGGGTACGTGGGGTGAGGAGCAGGGAGCCCCTGAGGTCATGAGCTTGGGCAGACAGAGTCAAAAGATGGTGTGTCCACTCCTATTTCTACACCTTCCCTTCCCAGGCATTACGCGCTTCTTTATCTTTGCTGATATTTGCAGTAGTGATAAGAAGGGATCTGTAACAAGCATGCTGTGCTGCAGATAAAACTTGCTGTGCGCAAAAGCTGTTCCAGCTACGAGCTTATCAGCACTATTAAAACTTTAACGATTGTCCAGGCTTGAGAGATGTGGGTGTTTTGGGTCCCTTAGCAGCATGGAAACATCCAGCGAGGAATCGCACTGAAGGGCTGCTGCTCTGTAAGTCTCTCTCAAATGTGCTTTTGTTTTGTGGTGGTTTTGTTTTTAATAAAATGGACAATCTGGAGGATGAAGCTTGTAAACTGGTCAAGTGTGAGTCTTAAGTGGAGCTGACTGGTTACTATACTGTCTGCTTGGGCATGTAATGAGTTAGCTGATACTTGGCAAAGGTGGTAGCTGGTCTCAATGTGAATGAAGCTGAGGGATCCAACTTCTTGCATTTCTCCAGGTTGCTCTTTGTATAGAGAAATAGCTTCTGGAACTTTTGTGCAGCTATTGAGCAGCAGTGTAGGAAGGACAGTTCTTCCAGCTTGGCTCCTCCAAATACTGATTCCTGCAAGGGTAGTGAAAACATGGGTTGAATTAAAAGGTACAATGGCATACAGTTGGACCAGGAATCACCTGGTTCCCACCATGACTTGGAAATGCAGAATTCCCAGGAGCTCCTGTGTGTGTCCTGAATGTGCCAAGATGAGTGGGGAAGGGAGGCTGCTGCTGCCTGAGTGTGGGCATGTATTGTTCTTCTTGAATTTGGGCAGCTGACTCAGTGCTTATGAAGACATCTCCATCCTTTTAGAAGTGTTGCAACTTGGTGCCTTGTGCAGAGAATAGGTGCCCACAGCTTCTCTCTTAAAATGAGGATAGTTTTTATTTTTTTCTGCTAAACTCCCTGAGGGATGTGGTTAGGTTTTCAGGAGAGGGCTGTGATCAGAAGAGCTGTTTACAAATTTCCTTTTCATTTTGGCATGAGGAGATGAAAATTTTCATCTCCAGGCACTGTAAAAGCTCATTCCTCAGGAGACAGACCATGGAGGTTGAAGACAGATAGCCAAGAACAAGTCAAGAGTCTTGAAAGAGAATCTGTTTCTTTAGCTTCTCCTGTTAAGAAATAGAACTACTTTACTTGTTTGCTTCCCTGTTGTTAGTCATGACTTCTTCCAGCAAGACCACAAATGTACAGAAGGTCATGGGAAAGGAGAGTCAAACCTGAAGTTCATTGCTGTTGGTCAAAGCAGAAAGGTCCCTCTAGGATGGGAGGTTGCCATTCTCTTGCAGAGTGTCCCCTCTGTTGTAAACACAGGCCAAATCAGTCCTTGTTGCTGTATGTGTGGTTAGGCTGTCCCACGTCCTGCTCTTGAAGGCTTTATTTTTATCCCAGTTATTCTAAAACTGATTTCCTTTTCTGTTGTACTGATGTGCTGGGGGTGGGGGGGTTCCCTAGAAGGGCATGAAGAAAGCTGGTTTGAACCAACTGGTGACATGGCAGGAGAAAGAGGGAGGGAAGAGCTGGATTTTGGCAAGAGTGATGCTTACTGTGGCATGACAGCTGAAATAGGCCTTCCCTCTGCAAAGCCAGGTTCCAGGGCTTGGACTGCCTGAGCCAGGGTTAGTCTGAGGAGCATCAGCCCTGGCTGTGTGCAGATAGTTGGAGCCATTGAAAGAAATGGCTTTTGACAAAATTTGGAGCAAGTGCTTGTCATTATGTGCTGTTGTGTGTTACAAGGTCAATGTGACCGTCTGGCTCTCAAATTGGGCAGCCAGGTTGGCTTTTTCAGTGAACACTTGCTGCTGCTCAGCCATGTAATCAGCTAATGGGATTTAGCACAGCACCCAGTGTTTCCACCTCGGCTTTGTGATAGCAACATAATTCAAAAAAGCTGGAGTTATTTTAAGTGGAAATGGGAGTTCCTGGGGCTATCCAATTCCAGCACCTCGCATAGCAAAGCCATCTGATTGCTACCAGAATTGATAAACTAATTATTATATCTGAATTGACTCAATGTTGTGAAGCTGGGGAGAAGGAGCATCTATTGGTACTTGTTATAGCTCAGACACCTTACACTTAAGACAGTGTCTGCTGTGAAATTTTGCTTGTTTAAATACCAGTCAGAAAATAAACCAGCCTTTTTGCACTGAGGGAAGGTGGTTGCAGTGGTTTCAAATCCTCTTTTTACCTGAAGCGCTGCTAATTGGATTCCTGACCTATTTCATACTTTTTAGTTCTGCTTTAAGTTGGAAGTAAAGTACAACCATGGTGGAGCCTGGGGTTATATCTAGGAGAAAGGAAAATACAAAAGGCAAGTGGTTGTAGGAAGAGGCAAGAAGCAGAGCTTAAATCATGTTACAGCTCCCCTTTAACCTTTCAGTCTCTGGCATCAAATCTGGACCTCAGCTTAATTTTATTTGCTCCTGTTTTTTTTTTATTTTCCTTTGCTTACAGAGGCTTGTGGAATTCCAAGAGGAGCATTTGGGGGAGAGGAAAACTCTTGTCTGAGTGTTGTTGTTTCATGAGAGTGCCCCTGTATTTCCCATTCTCCTTGTACACTTCTCAGCTCAGTCACTGTTGTTGTCAACTGGCCACCCTAATATTTATTGCTGTTTCAGCATTGCCTGAAGCTGATGAGATCATTTGCTTCCAAAGTGGTCATTTTTGGTGACAGATCCCATATGCTTGATTCCAAAAGGCTGGCTTTACTTGGAAGGAAAGGTATGAGATAAATACTGCCTAAAACACTTGTGGCTGTCATCTCTACCGAGCCAGCTCTTGGACAGGGCTGTGTGTACAACCCTGTTATGTCTCATGCACCATCAGGTTTAATGCTTGCTAAATGGCAGAGCTGTCGAGAAAAAGCATTGGGCTGAGGCAGTGTAGCTGGTATTGAAAAAAATAAACGTAGCTGCAAGTGACCGACTCTGAGATAAATTATGCTGTGACTTTTTGGTGAGTGGATATATAGGGGAGCTGCTGAGGGGCCTGGATTCTGCCCAGGGCTCATTGCCAGGTGGGAGATTTAGGAATTTGGGAAGGCAGCAGCTACCTAACTGTGGGGAAAGTGAGTAGTAATATGCCCTTTCCTTGCCATGAGACATGAGGGCTATATTTAGAAATTTTTCTTGCTCCAGAGTTGAAACCAGCCACAGATTCATCTTAACTTTTTTTTTTTCATTTTGTAAATGAAGGACAGAATAGGGTTTGCTACTTCTATTGTTGTTGTAGAAAAGCTGAAAGATCTTGGTGCTATAGTGACATAGGCTTAGTGAAGACTTGTATGCCATGGGCTCTCAGGTGCTTGAGGTCTCATCAAACTGATGCATTTTGCTCCCAGAGCAAAGATTGAGGTGTTGAAGTTTAGGTGCTGAAGTTTAGGGCAAGTGTTTTTGCTTTGAGCATTTTGGGATCATAGGAAGCAGAACTTCACCCCTTGAGTGTAGGTGGCTGATGTCCCATGTCTACCTGAGTCCCTGTTGGATGCTCTGACTGATGTGAACACCTTTGTTTGCATGTATGTCACAGAGCAAATGGTATTAGGGAGTTGCTGGTTGCCCCTGGGCCCTTGGGGCTGATGGGCTTCTTCCATGACTTACCAAGACAGCTTGAGTGGCTGCATGGTACAATGTTAGTAAGCAGTGAAGGCAAAAGCAGGAATGTTGGTTAGTCTGTCCCCAGCTGGCTGCATCTGCTACAGCTTCAGGGATAGTGTCTGGTGATTTTGAAGTAGAAATCTTTCTCCTCCCTGGGCCATGCAGGAGATAGTTGCTTGCAGGAACTGGTTAACCCCAAGTTCTTACTCTCCAGGGTTTAGTTCTTGTTTTTCCCATCTATCTCCTCTTTTCACTTTGGAAACAATGAACAGCAGAGCTACTTATGCTTTCAATTTAAGAAGCACCTGAGATGTTAGTTATTGGTCCACAGATACTGCAAGATAGCCGTGAAGTCTTGGGTTGATGCTCCAATGATGACAGCAGAAAGGGTGTCTGAGGTATTGGGTAATGATTTGGGTACATCCATTTGCTTTATGTAGACTTGAGTGGTCCTGGTCAAGGAGGTGTCTTTCCTATTTCTTTGACTGCAAAATACAGGAGGTGGCAGTGTCTCAGTAGGGCAGGAGGAGAATGTGCAGACTTGGATACTGTGGAAAGGCAGGTAGATGTTTAGATTTTTCTTCCTTGAGGTATAGTTTATGAATCTAACTGCCTCAGTTCTGCTCTTTGGCTAATTTTGCTGCTGACACAACTGCTCTTCAGACATGTCCAATGGTGTTAAATGGTTTCACGTGTGGAGTCACATTCTGTGATTGGGTTTCTGCTTTCCAGTACACTTGTAACCAGGTATTGGATGTGCCCTGGGATGGGAGAGGCACTGGGAGGACCTTGTGTGAGACACTTCTTTCTCTGAAGTTTCCCCTTTTGGGGAGTCAAGGTGTGTGTGTCCTCATTTGAAGATTAATATTAGTAGACTGTATAAACCTTCTGTGAGATCAGGGTTATCACAGGATGATAGGAGTATTTGTGCACTATTCTACTACATTCATCCAGTGAAGTGATGTGAATGAGCTGTTGAGCAAATTGTATGTCAAGGCTCATTTCTGGAAAGTGCCTCCCCTTAGGTGGGCTACTCGGCTGGTTACTGCTGTGATGCTAATAGTTTGAGCTAGTAGTATTATAGAATAACTTAGGTTGGAAAAAGTCTTTTAGATCCATTCTAGTTGTTAACTCAGCACTGCCAGGCCACCACTAAACCCTGTCCCTCATCTCAAATCTCCACAGCTTTGAAAGCCCTTCACCACTGCCCTGGGCAGCTTGAGACAGGCCTTGACAACCCCTGTGGGGAAGAAATTCCTCATGTCCACCCTAAAACTCCCCTGGTGCAACTTGAATCTTCTTGTTCTATTGTGTGTTCTGTGGGAGAAGAGACCAACTTGCACCAGGTTCCAACCTCCTGTCAGGGAGTTGTAGAAAGTTATAAGGTCTGCCTCTGTCTTGGGTGCTCAATAACAAGACTCCCCCTGTGTCTCCCTTGTTGGCCTTTCCTCTGATTCTTGCCCAAAACCACTCAACCCTTTTGTCACTACCATCAAGCTGCAAATATTCAAAGCCTTTCTAACATACAGGGCTACCCCACTGCCTCTCCTTCCTTGCCTATCCCATCTGAAGAGTTTAGAGCCACCCATTGCAGCACTCCAGTCATCTCAACTTTTTCAGGTGCCCATTTTAACATCCTCCTGCCAGTCAGCCTGCTAAAAGTACTCGCATGACAGCCATTCCAAAAGATCTGCAGCTCACTGTTGGCAGCCCTTCAGATGCACTGTAAGTGCCTTTTTTGAGTGCAGACAGATGCCACTCAGCCATGCAGAATTCTGTTTTCTGTCTGATGGGGTGTGTGTGAGAGAGATGCTTAAATCGAACCTACCTGAGTATCTGCTGCTGGGATTCAAAGCCTTGTCCTGAAATCCCTGACCCCAGGTGCTTTGTGTACATACTCTGGAAGTCTTCCACCTAAACATGAGGAGAAGTTCTTTGGGGGTGCAAGAACCCTTAAACAGGCTGAGCAGAGAGCTTGACATCATCTCTGAAGAGATGACAAACCTGCCTGGTTGTGGTCTTGGGCAACCTGCTTTAGGTGAATCTGCTTTGGCAGGAGGGTTGGAGTAGATGGTCTCCAGAGGTCCCTTCCAACCCCTACTCTTCTCTGATTCTGTGTTCCCATTGCAGTAGGCAAAAATATGCACCAAGAGCTCTAGTGGAGAACTTCAAGGTGGTGGTTGAGCTGCCCTGCAGAAGGGGCTGGCTGGGCTTTGCAGGGAGGGAGGTGGCTTGATGGAGGCTCATCTTTGGTGAGGTGTTGGAATGAGTGGAGTGTGCAATACCTCTCTGAAGGTGGTGGGACACGTCTGAAGACTGGGATTTTTTTTGAATGGTGGTGCAGGCTGAGATGAGAGTCTGGAAAATGCTGTGTAGGAGCCTTTGCTGGTGTCCAACGTTTTAGTACATAAATTTTGCTCCATTACAGTGTGTAATTTCACTGTGAGCAATGATACAGGTCCACGAGAGGAAATGGAGGATTTGAGATGAGACAACAAAAAAGTATCTGCAATAGCTTTCCTTCTCCCCTTTTCCTTTCTAACAGTGTTTCTCCAGTGCAGTAGTCAAATGATGAACACTTAACAATTAGTTATTTTTATTTATTTCCCCAAGCGATGGATTATAAATAGATATAATAAATACTTTCAGCTTCAGACATAACCTGTTAAAAATAGCTGGGAGTTCTGGAGGGGGCTGGTACTTGGCAAAGGTCTCCCTTTGTGACTAGTGTGCCAACAGGCTGAGTTCACAGAGCATCTTTGGAGCCAGCAGGATGTGAAGGTGTAATGGGAAAACCTTCCTGCTGCTGTGGCAGTGACATAGGGACTGTTTCACTGCCTTGTGGGATNGCACTGGGAGGACCTTGTGTGAGACACTTCTTTCTCTGAAGTTTCCCCTTTTGGGGAGTCAAGGTGTGTGTGTCCTCATTTGAAGATTAATATTAGTAGACTGTATAAACCTTCTGTGAGATCAGGGTTATCACAGGATGATAGGAGTATTTGTGCACTATTCTACTACATTCATCCAGTGAAGTGATGTGAATGAGCTGTTGAGCAAATTGTATGTCAAGGCTCATTTCTGGAAAGTGCCTCCCCTTAGGTGGGCTACTCGGCTGGTTACTGCTGTGATGCTAATAGTTTGAGCTAGTAGTATTATAGAATAACTTAGGTTGGAAAAAGTCTTTTAGATCCATTCTAGTTGTTAACTCAGCACTGCCAGGCCACCACTAAACCCTGTCCCTCATCTCAAATCTCCACAGCTTTGAAAGCCCTTCACCACTGCCCTGGGCAGCTTGAGACAGGCCTTGACAACCCCTGTGGGGAAGAAATTCCTCATGTCCACCCTAAAACTCCCCTGGTGCAACTTGAATCTTCTTGTTCTATTGTGTGTTCTGTGGGAGAAGAGACCAACTTGCACCAGGTTCCAACCTCCTGTCAGGGAGTTGTAGAAAGTTATAAGGTCTGCCTCTGTCTTGGGTGCTCAATAACAAGACTCCCCCTGTGTCTCCCTTGTTGGCCTTTCCTCTGATTCTTGCCCAAAACCACTCAACCCTTTTGTCACTACCATCAAGCTGCAAATATTCAAAGCCTTTCTAACATACAGGGCTACCCCACTGCCTCTCCTTCCTTGCCTATCCCATCTGAAGAGTTTAGAGCCACCCATTGCAGCACTCCAGTCATCTCAACTTTTTCAGGTGCCCATTTTAACATCCTCCTGCCAGTCAGCCTGCTAAAAGTACTCGCATGACAGCCATTCCAAAAGATCTGCAGCTCACTGTTGGCAGCCCTTCAGATGCACTGTAAGTGCCTTTTTTGAGTGCAGACAGATGCCACTCAGCCATGCAGAATTCTGTTTTCTGTCTGATGGGGTGTGTGTGAGAGAGATGCTTAAATCGAACCTACCTGAGTATCTGCTGCTGGGATTCAAAGCCTTGTCCTGAAATCCCTGACCCCAGGTGCTTTGTGTACATACTCTGGAAGTCTTCCACCTAAACATGAGGAGAAGTTCTTTGGGGGTGCAAGAACCCTTAAACAGGCTGAGCAGAGAGCTTGACATCATCTCTGAAGAGATGACAAACCTGCCTGGTTGTGGTCTTGGGCAACCTGCTTTAGGTGAATCTGCTTTGGCAGGAGGGTTGGAGTAGATGGTCTCCAGAGGTCCCTTCCAACCCCTACTCTTCT
>VYZU01026612.1:0-30812 GCA_013401355.1 Ceyx cyanopectus | reverse complement strand
GTTACCTTCATTGCATGCAATTAAAGTGAAGAAACAATACAAAAGTGGCAGAAGGCAGGAGCAGAACATCACTGGGGGGAGCTCTGTTGTGCAATTGTGCATTGTGGCTCATCACAGACAGAGTTATTTGTAATAGAGCTGATCTTTGTAAACCAAACCAAACAGGAATACCCAAAACACACAGCCTGAGTATCACCGAATGACATCCACTCAATCTCACTGAAAGCAACTGGAACCCTCTCATCCAGTGAAAGATCTTTCACAAACTTAACAAGGTGCTACAGAAATTGTTTTATATACATATGCATTTTTACTTTGGACAACTTGATTTATTTCTTTTTATTCCAGTCTATAGACTTTTAAAGGGACCTGTGTGGGTGCTATGGGTCTGAAACAGCTGCTGATATGGCATGGGTTGCCCATCACCTAGTAGCATTGAAGCCCTGTGTGGCATCCAGATACATGTGGGTTGCCTGGGCAAGGATTGTGTTCAGGCCTTCTTCCTTCTCATTCTCCCCCAGTTCTGTAATCCTGGGAGAAAGGAATCTGTGCTCTGCTTGAGGGAGGGCTCTGGTCTCTGAAGACCTTTGACATGGTGCTTTGTGAAATGGCTTCATGGTGGACTTGTCAGTGCTGAGTTAAAAGCTGGACTTGATCTTAAAGGTCTTTTCCCATGTAAATGGTTCTGTGATTCTGTGACTTCTTTCACAATGTGCTTATGATTTTCAGAGCACAAGCCTGTTCTCCCCCAGTTCTGTAATCCTGGGAGAAAGGAATCTGTGCTCTGCTTGAGGGAGGGCTCTGGTCTCTGAAGACCTTTGTCATGGTGCTTTGTGAAATGGCTTCATGGTGGACTTGTCAGTGCTGAGTTAAAAGCTGGACTTGATCTTNTTCAGACATAACCTGTTAAAAATAGCTGGGAGTTCTGGAGGGGGCTGGTACTTGGCAAAGGTCTCCCTTTGTGACTAGTGTGCCAACAGGCTGAGTTCACAGAGCATCTTTGGAGCCAGCAGGATGTGAAGGTGTAATGGGAAAACCTTCCTGCTGCTGTGGCAGTGACATAGGGACTGTTTCACTGCCTTGTGGGATGCTCATCATGTCTTTCCTGCTAGAAACCGTTGCCTGAGTATTGCTGAGTGCTTTTTGACATTCTGGGGTTGGACTGGGAATATAATGGAGGTCTTCAAACCCAGGCATCTCCCTGCAAAAGCAGTTGAAAATGATTTAGGTGTGTAGAGGAGGTGTTTATCTCAGTAACTATAGATCAGCTGGGGTAGGAGTAAAATCCCAGTTTTATGGGTCTGATTACAGGACTGTGAGCTATATTTAGTTGCTTTTCCCTGAGAGGCATTTGCACATGGCACAGAAGTGTCTGGCAGCTGAACCTGTCTCTGTGGCACCCCCATCAGCCTGGTTTAGAGAGACTCTGTGGGTTGCTCTGTGAATAATTTGGGAGGAGGGCAGCAGGGAATGTGTTGGCTCCTTGTGTTCAATATGGAAATGGCACTTTCCCATGTGGGCGTGGTGATAAGTGGGGGATGTAGCTGGAGCTGATGAGACTGGGAGGTCTGCTTAGTTCTGGAGACTCAGCTTTCTGTTGGTGTTCTCAAGCTGAATTTGAAGTTGATATTTTAATATAAAGTTCATGGTGCTTATTCACATGAAATAACCTCTGACTCAGTTTCTTCAAATATTGTTGACATAAGGGTGGCTTTTAGATTTAACACGGATCTTTTTAGGACAATTTATGAGCTGTTATGGGCTAAAACATAGAAGAAAGTGAAAACAGATTTAATCTGAGTTTGAGGTTGTTCTGTACACTTACCGTGGCCAACATTGACAAATCTGGTTTCTGCTGAGCAGGGGCTGCTAACCCGGTGAGTGTCCCTGTGGTGTAGTGGTAATGGCACAATACACACTGGTGCAAAATACAAGGTGAAGCTGGTGGGTGGGATTAGATGGAGGTGGGGAGCTGCTGAGGGAATATTCAGTCCCTAAAGTATTCGATCCATCTGGAGCAAAAGGAGAGAATAAATTAAATCTTCTGAGATATCATCTTCCAAAGAGCTTCCTTTGGAGGTTGTGAGTTGTGAAGATCTGAGGGTGATGTCCCTGACCATCAGCAGGGACTTCTGGACCAAATTGTGACCAGCCTGGAAGCTGCAACTGGGTGGCTATATGGCATGATTCAGGTGTGTGGGCTATGGGTCTGAAACAGCTGCTGATATGGCATGGGTTGCCCATCACCTAGTAGCATTGAAGCCCTGTGTGGCATCCAGATACATGTGGGTTGCCTGGGCAAGGATTGTGTTCAGGCCTTCTTCCTTCTCATTCTCCCCCAGTTCTGTAATCCTGGGAGAAAGGAATCTGTGCTCTGCTTGAGGGAGGGCTCTGGTCTCTGAAGACCTTTGACATGGTGCTTTGTGAAATGGCTTCATGGTGGACTTGTCAGTGCTGAGTTAAAAGCTGGACTTGATCTTAAAGGTCTTTTCCCATGTAAATGGTTCTGTGATTCTGTGACTTCTTTCACAATGTGCTTATGATTTTCAGAGCACAAGCCTGGTGATGGTTTTGCTGTCAGCAGACTTGCACACTTGACTTATCCATGGATGATGAGAAAGGGCTGGGTTCCTAATAGAACTGTCCTCTGTGAAAGCTACTGACTGCATGGGTGCAGATGCATGGTGGTTACATGATGGTGCTTCATGCCATATTTTACCTGTCAAAGGACAGACCTCCTGTCCATGTTTATCCTTCTGGGAAATGCAGTTTACCCATCATGCTCTCACTACACTGGGGAAGGAATATATGAGGCAACCAAACCTTGCATAGATGTTTAACTGTGCAGGATTGTACTTTTGATGCTGTACAGCTCACAGACCAGAGGCACCTTATGGAAGGGTGGCTGCCTAAATGGGGTGGTTGGTGAAACCATTGTTTAAAATGTCAGTGGTTTTTCTTCTGGCTTGAAAGAACTGAGTGTGCAAAAAAACTTCCCATGGGGTGTTTGCCTGGTAGGTTGGGATGATGAAGATGCTAGTGAGTGTGCTGGTCTCTCTCCACATTCTTGCCTGCTGTCTGTAGCAGTGACACTATCACATCACATCTAAACTGTGACTAAGTGCAATGACTCTGCAGTAAGTCATCAGCCTCCTGGTGCTAGTTTTGGCAATGGGGTAACTTGGCTTGACTGTCTCTATTTATGCAGCACAAATGAATTTGTCACCCAATAGCTTGATCACTCATAATTATACTGCTGAAGAAAATCTCAATTCTTATTTCCTGCCTTTGTACCTGTTTTCTCACTGTCTGGCTTTCTCTGTTCCTGCAGTTCACTAATGCATCCATGCAGCCTCTCTGCTTTGAAGGCTACAGCAATGCTTCAAGGTCTTTTTAAACCCATTTCTTGATGGGTGCAAAGATCAGTGCTGCTGTGGCTTTTGCTTTCCCACTGGTTATTAGCTGTGCACTGTAGCACCTCTGAAAAGGTTTTAACTTTTTCTAATAGTAGTTAAAATTAAAACATTCAATGAACTGAATTACATATAGGTAGGATACTTGTCTGACTCTGATGTAGCTTATGAAATTGCAATGTAGCAGAAAATGGCTTTGGAAAGACCAGTCTCCTGAGATTTTCCTGGCACGTTTGCATTTTCCTCTTTACTCCAGAATGCAAGACTCCCACTTACTGATGCTATGTATAGCATTGGACTTTCTGCATTGGTCTGGGCACTTAAATAGCACAAAGATATTGCCTTGCACCCAGCACAGAATAAACCCTGAGCAAATCCAGGCGCTAATTTTGGCATCACACACCTCTCCTTCTCCCAGTGTGGGAGAACTGTGCTGGGAGGGAGGGCAGCAAAATCACAGGTACTTAGCTGAGCAACCTCAGAGGAATCTTTATCTCGGTGGAAACAGATGGAGTTTGACTTTGTGTCAATTATGAGCCTAGAATAACTCAATTTTACAGCAGAGGAAGTGGAAAGGTACAGCGCTGCCACAGCCTGGATGCTGACAAGCAGGAATTGAGCTCAAAGAAGAGCGATGCCTGGCACGTACACTGAATATTTCCACACTTGAGAAATTTGGCCACCAGAAGGGAACTGCACTTGTCATGTTTTCTATAGGCCTTGACTCGTGGAAATGCTAAGTAGGGCATTACCTGGAGTACTGTGTCCATCTGTGGAGTCCTCAGCACTGGAAAGACATGGACCTGCTCAAGCAGGTCCAGAGGAGGCTATAATGATAAAGGAACTAGAACCTCTGCTGTGAAGACAGGCCAAAGAGCTGGGGTTGCTTAGCCTGGAGAAGAGGAGGCTCCAGGGAGACCTTGTTGCATTTCAGTACTTAAATTTCAGCCTATCAGTAGTGATGTGTAGTAACAGGACAATGGATGATGGTTTTAAACTGTAAGATTTACAAAATAGGAAGAAATTTTTTACAGTGGTGGTGAGACAAGGGCCCAGGTTGCCCAGAGATGTTGTGGATGCCTTGCCTCTGGCAAGTGTTCAAGGCCAGGTTGGATGGGGCTTGGAGCAATCTAATCTAGTGGAAGGTGTCCTTGCCCCTGGGAGGGGGATTGGATCTTAGATGATCTTGCAACCTAAACCATTCTAGCATTCTGTGATTATAAACCATCTTCTTGAACAGCAACTCGGTGACAGATCTTGTAGCTGAAGGCTTCTTTGGAGAAGAGAGGTCATAGCTAATGTATGAATGATGATCCTAAGGGATGAGAGCCTTAAGAGCTCCCTTTTTCCCCTATCAGTTCCTCATCATTCATACACAATGCTTGTCCACTTGTGCATTTGGGGATGAGTATGGAACAGATCTCATGTGCTTTCTTTGTGCTTCTTTTTGCTCAGCAGAATTTGGGCACAAATCTTCAATTTGAAGAGCTGCTGTATTTCCACAACCCTCTGAGGGAAGGCTGGATCTGGTCCTAGCACTTTCCTCCCAGTGTGTAGAGTAGAGCTGCTGACCATATTTGTGTTAGTGGCTTGCTGAGGTCTCCAGCTAAATTATGTGGCTGGTAATATTAATACATATGCAGTGATCTTCTGTCCCCTAAAATGGAAAACAAAGCTGTGAAACTACTCTAGGGAAGGAACTACCCTTGGGAGGGTAGAGGGCAGCATGTTGCATCCATCCTCTTGGCTAGCAAAGTTGTTTGTGAAGGCATTGAGCTCAACACTCACCCTTGTCTGCAGCCTTTGTGGTGACTTAGACACCAGAAAAACTGCAGGGTCAAAATCTGCCTCCCTCAAGCATGTTGCTGAAGCCTTTGCTTTGTCAGCTGGTGTTACTCAGCTGGGTATGAGATGAAATTCAGCCTTGGCTGGATCTGCTCCCCAGATCTCTGCTTTGCATCCCTTCCCTTGGTCCCTGCTCTCCCTTGAGTGAAGAGCAGATACCTAAAGTACCTGTTGAAGTTGTGACTGGAAAGTATTGTGGGGGATATCTGTTCAAGCCCCAGTATTGCAATATAATGCTCTCTCAAGCCCTGCACATGGATGCTCCTGCCTGCTTCTACCTGTATTTGTGGTGCTGAGTGCTGCTCAGCTCCCTGTGCTCTGGGAATGGTTTATTGGCCAAGTCAAAAGCAGTGGAGGGGATGAAATAAAGGCACAACTTGAACGTTGCTACCATGTGTAGCTGTCTCTTAAATGCCCCTTAATATGTTGCAACTAATTATAAAACACGTGTCTTTTGCCTCAGCAAGTGTGGACCTCTCCTAAGCAGTAATTAAAGTTTAACCCCAGGAGTCCTTGCTAATGTTTGCCTTTTGCTTTAGAGGAAGGACATGTGATCCTAATCTTTAGATCAAATGGCATCTGTACTTCCATTGAAAAAATATATTTGTCCTGTGCTTAATGAAGCCTAGAAAGATGTTTTAGATAATGGACAGAAAGAAAATAACTGCCTTGTGAAAACTTTCACCACCCAAAGTTAGTGCAAGATTTCCTGTTATGCTTAATAAGGTGTGTTGGGTTTGGTTTGGTGGTTGCATTTGGATTTTTTTGTGTGTAGCTTGTTGTTTTTGTTGAGTTTTTCTTTTTGTTTCGTTTGTTTTGGTTTTTTTTTTTGTCTTTTAAATCCTATGAGAAAATGCCCTTGGAAAGCACATGTCAGATCTGAATTGCATGCTTCTTTCTTTAACATTTGGGTTAGAAGCATTCCCTAGAAACCTGTCTCTGTCTCTGGGAGATGTCAATGGAAAGCTGCAGGCCAAAGAAATGGAGAGAATTTCAGGAGTTTGACTTCTCAAACTTTAGTGTCAGCCTGTCTAACTTGAGACCTGGAGAGTTTGGTCTGGGAAGATGGTTGCTATGATGAGCTTCTTAAATCCTTCTGGAAGTCACCTGTGTTACAAAGCTCTTCTTAAACTTGGAGCAGTGGGTTTTGGAGAACAGTTTCCCTGGCAGCTCTGTCACACCTGTGTTTGGTATATGGTGCAGGAAAAGCTTATAAATAAAACTGCCTGTTTAACTGGGGGTGGATGAAGAAGGGCTTATGGCTGTGAACCCCATGATTTAAAAAAACAACTTGATATCAAGACAAATGTGATCCAACAAGGTTTTTTTTTAATGGTGAGTGGTTTTATTGTTGTCTTTACATGCAGGGATCAAACCCAGGGTTGTTGGGGCATTTTCCTCCCCTTGTCTGGCTCCTTGTTTCTCATAATATGTGAAACACCACAGGTAGCTGGATAGAGGTGTCTGGTTTAAGAGATAATCAGTGTAATTAAGCAAAGAGTTGATGAAAGCAGTCCTTTTGGTCCTCAGTTGTGGCTGGGTGCTGCACTCTATTTGCTCTGGCAAGATATGGGGTGAAATGGGTGAGTATCTAAGACCTAGGGGGAAGATGGTAACCTGGCTGAAGGTACAAGACCATAAAGGGAACATAACTGCTTTTTAGCAAGTTTTTGTGCTTCCAGTTTTGTGCTAAAATCTTGGAGAACTAGTTAAAATAAGGGAAAATTTTGTCTTCATTTGGAGATAAGACCACTTATATTTGGTTGCAGGGCACCTTTCCATTGGTAGTGATGTGATGGAGTGTGGCTGTGGGAACTCAGTGCTCCAGGTTTTGCACCACTTGGATGAACCTTGTGCATGTCTGACTAACTAATCACCTATTCAGAGGTGGCAATCCAATTGGATGACATCTCGAGGGTTATCTCAGCACTGTAGTTCAGACACATCCTCCTCTTTGTTACTACCAGGACAGCCTAGGTAAGTCCACCTAGCTGGTCCCTACAAGAGGGATCTGACCTGATGTTGCTGCTGTAGATTGAAACACATGGAGATTTGTAGTAAAAGGCTTAAAGATAATTGGGCTTGTGAATGATAAGCAGACATGTCCAATTTTGCTGTTTCCAGCACTAAAAAAAGCAGATGGAGAAGAGGGCTTTTAAGCCTCTTGAAGCATTTGACATCAATTAAAGTCCAAGCATCTGAGTGCAATGGCTTCCCCAGACATCATGGGAAGGTGTTTCTTTAACAATCAGTTAAAGGTCTCCCTGACCTATAATTTGGAGGACCAGGAATGATCAGACTAGTGAAGCTGCACTCTGGCATGTTGAAGGACAGGGCAGAGACTTGAGATCTGACAGCAGGTCATTAACAGCTGTTAGCAGGGAAGGGCAGGGTATCTTGGGTGGGATTTGAGCAATGCTGTGCACAGAAGGATACTTTGAGGTTTCACATATTTTGAACTTCTCATATTTGAAAGCAGAAAGTATGGTAAGGTCCTTAAGACAGTGTCAGTTAAAAAACAAAATAACAAACCAAAACAGCCAACCCCAAATATTACAGTTATTGATCGATTGTTATGTGCTAATAGGATTTAGATTCTGTAAAGCTTTAAATGAGAGGGGGGGAAAGTACCTCAAAGGACCATAGATATTTTGGGAAAGGCTTAAGTGGAATAAAATTCAGCTGCAATCATGTTACAGCAGGGAGGCTTGGAGTTAACTGAGGCGGAGAGATGAGTTTTACCATTGCCAAATAGAATGTGCACAGCTGTATTTCTCCTGCCTGTGCAGATGTCCCTGTTGCCTTCCCTGCTAGGAGGGAGATCATCTCAATGAAAGAGGGAATTTTACATGGATGTGTTGGGTCTGCAGACTTTCTCACAAAAGCTCCTGAAAAGCTTGCAGATGTCATAGAATCAGAATCACAGAATGGTTTGGGTTTAAAGGGACCTTAATGAGTGTCTGGTTCCAACCCCCCTGCCATGCCAGGGACGCCTCCCACTAGACCAGGTTGCTCAAAGCCCCATCTAACATGGTCTTGAACTCATCCAGTGATGGAGCATCCACAACTTCTCTGTCTCAGGGCCATCAGTGTGAAAAGCTTGTTCCTAATTTTTAATCTAAATCTCCCCTCTTCAGTTTGAAGCCATTACCACCTGACCTGTTATTTCTCCTACCCCAGCTTGGATTTGAATTGGTGAACTGCTGCTTTTTTGCTCTTAATTCTCTTGTGCTGTTGGGGCTCTTGGGGGCTACTGAGGAGTGCAGTGGAAGCATGACCCTGGTGTCCTGTGGCCTCTCTTGCTGGGGGAGGTGGGATAAAGAGCCAGGTTCAGCTGTTGCAAATTTAAGGGGAAGGAGAGTGTGGAAGGTTTCCTTCCTGGGGAAAAGGGCTGGTAATACAGCTCGGGAAAAATTAAACAAAGCAGCTTCTCTTCCCTTCTGGCTCTGAGTGGGTGTGTGATGTCAAGGTGGAGCTGAGTCTTCCTAAAGACCATGGGATTTTATTTATTTATTTTCCTCTGTTTTGAGGGGTGAGGTTGGGGGATTGGTTTATATGCTTTTTGTTAAATCTCTCAAACAATGCTGCTTCCCCTTCCTTGGAGCAATTGTTCCCTCTGTGGCTGACTCTCTTCCTTCCCTTTCCTCTCCATCGTGGGAAGCACTCTCCTGATGATGTATGGGCTCAACTTTATATTCTGGTTTACTTTTCTTTGTCCTGTTCAGGTCCCTACTTACTCTTTTATAATTTCTGCCTGGATCTTTATAATAGGATCCACAACAGCAGTTGTTTTGGCACTGATGGAGAGAATTAACTACCAGAATTTTTCTTGCTTCTACCTGCAAAGTCTAATAGGCTTCACAGTACCACTGGGTTTGATCTCTCAAGCCAATGTAGCCCCCTCTTGAGAGGGATGGAAAAGCTGGAAAGCTGTTTTGGATTGTGGGTATGTGTTCTTTGTTTTTGTGGGGCTTTGTTTGTTTGTGTTTATTTCTTTTTTCCCTTTTTGATGTGGTCAACCTTATCTCAAAGCTTTTCCAATGCATCCATTTGGGAATTGCTTAAATTATTTTTTTTTTAGATTTTTTTTTTCCTTAATTCTTGCATCTTCAATGCCCAAGAATCCCTTGCTTCCTTCTGTCAGGCCTTGCATCTTTTCTTCCTGGACCAGACTTGGAGGAAAGGAGTTGAAGCTGAAAGTAGACAGTGGGTCTGAACAGCTATTAGCCATGTTACTAAATGAAGACAGAATCCACCTTTTCATTTGAGGCAAGGCAAGAAGTGGTGAATATAGTGTTCTGCTTGGACCAGACAGTATTTTGCAAATAACTTGAAATACTAAAGCCATGCAAATTTCTACTGGTGAAATATATCAATCCCATATGCCATCTGCTCTGCCAAAAATTGGTAGACTTGCCTTGAATACTACTGATGAGAAAGGCACAGGCCTTTTGGAGTGAGTCCAGAAGAAGACACAGAAATGGTCAGAGGGCTGCAACCCCTCTGCTGTGAGGTGAGGCTGAGAGAGTTTAGGTTGTTCAGCTTGGAGAAGACTTTATTGTTGCCTTTTAATATTTAAAGTGGGCTTATAAGAAGGATGGGGACAGACTTTTTAGCAGGGCCTGTAGCAACAGAACAAGAAGTGATGGCTTTAATGTAAAAGAGGGGAGATTTATACTAGATAAAAGAAATTTTTTTACATTGAGGGAGGTGAGACCCTGGCCCAGGTTGCTCAGAGAGATGGTTGATGCCAGGTGAGGTTGGCTGGGGGTCTGAGCCACCTGCTCTAGTTGCAGATGTCCCTGCTCCCTGGAGAGGAGGGTTGGACTAGATGACCCTGAAAGGTCTCTTCCAACCCAAACCATTCTACAGTAAGACTGGATTTGTTCTTCAAGAGGATTTCCAAGGAAATGTCATAAAGCAGGCCTTGAGAGAGCAGCATGAGAGATACTCATTGCTCACTACACCTCTACTTGTGGCCATGGGGACTGACTTGGACCTGAGCAATTAATGGTGTGCCATATGCAGAAATAATAAGCCATTGGATATGGCAGACTTGACATAAGTAATAACCTGATTATGCAGTTTCTTTGTGGTGACCTACTTCTTGTTCAAAATATCTCCTAGATTCGAGGACACAGCAGATAAGAACCTTCAGCTTTTATCAGAAGAGCTTCCTGCAGGGAGCTGTTGGTCATTTATGCCGGGGAGGAAGAGGAAAGGCAGCTTTGTATTGCTTAGCTCATGGAGTAAGCTAGGAAAGGCTGCAGCAGACTGGTGGGGGTTGACCTCTCCTGTTTGGTGGAAATCACATGGTCTAATTAAGCAACGGCAGTTCTTGATAATATGCTTTAAGGGATTATATCATTCTTCAGCAGAATGGGGCATGCAGCCAGCACACATTCATCCTGTTGATAAGGCCCACGCCCACTATAAACACAGTTATTAACAGCCTGAGCCTGTGAGAGATGGTCCAATGGAAAGCTTTAACTTGAGAAAAAGCAAGAAGCTTGTGGTGGGTATTTAAACAGTGGTAAACTACAGTCTTGCATAGGATACATAATTTATTTTATAGACAGAAGTGAACCTAAATCCTTCCAGCTGCAATTTGTATGTGATGGGATTATATAGTTGGGTTTCAAAGTCTGTCATGGTGTCTGTGGTGTCTCCTGGGGCATTGGGGTGGTGCTGATGTGTCCTTGTGTGTATAGATTTTGGAGCTGGCCTTGTGCAGTTCATGTCTTTTTTCTTTGTGTTCTCAATCATTGGATTGCAGAGCAGCAATAAAATGCTGCAGCTGCGAGACCCATTCTAGCAAGTTGGTGCATAAACACTTTTTCTAGCAAATGAGACCCTTGGGGGTGGAATTTAGGAGGAAGAAGAAACTGAAAAGCAAGAGCACATCTGCACTTCCCTGCTAACAATTACTAGTCTAGAGGAGGAGAAGCTGTTGAGTGCAAAGCTGACGAGCATCTGAAAACTTTCAACTCTGCAAAGCTGGAGTTGAAATTATTTGGTGGGGTGGAGTCACTATTCCACTCTGTAGAGCAGGGAAGGTATTTATAGGTGACTTTTTTCAGCTTTGCTGCAGAGGTTCATTTTCATGGGACTTGTTACTGCCTTAGTTAAGGTTTTGAGTAGGAGCTTGTCTTGGAAAGCTCAGATTTACACCTTGGCTTGAACTGAGGGCTTTTTGTGGTGGAGTCTCCAGTAGCCAGATGCTCTGCAGGAGTGAGGTCATCTATGGAAAACACTTCATATAGTAACATGGAGGATGAGGCCAGTTCTAGTAACTGTGTTAGTATCTCACTTGAATCCTATGGTAGATTTCAATTTTTAGGAACACATTATGAGACCTGTGATAGAGCTGTAATGAACAATTATTCCAGTCTGAGGATTTAACACCACCTTCTGTTTTCAGTACAATCCAGAGGGTAAGTCTGGGTTCCAGTTGTCACTGGAAGGTTCCAGCTTTCCTGAGGATGGTTACATTCAAGTTTTCTAGCTTCAGTAGCATTACAAATGTTTTGGTTGAATTGTTTCTAGATGGTTTTGATCTCCTGGTTGCTCTTACAAAGCCAATGCATCTAATGAAAAATGGGGAGGAGGGGAGTGACTTTTCCATTGTTATTCCAAGAATCCTCAAAAAATCCAATTGTGGCAGAGTGGTGGTCTAGTGCCTACGTTAATATGAGCCCCATACATTTGTGGAATATAAGTTCTAATCCTTCTAAAGGAAGTTTTGGGGAGTTATTTTTAAATTATTCTCTTTAACCTCCTTCTTCCACACTTAACAAGGAGGGACTAGAAATGCCAGGGCACTGGCTAGTCCAGGTAAGGTGGAACCTGGCCTAAGTATTACTAGTTTAATTTCTTTAGAGAAAAAATTGAAAGGTTAGAGGTGTCAGTATATTGCTTGGCCTTGATGTGACTTTTGGTGTGAGTAGAGGACAAGACACCAGAGTAGTCCAGGCTGTGGAGATGAGCATTGAGACTCTTATATGAACTGTAGAGGTTTCCCACCTCTGATAATGTTTCTTTTTCACATCACAGTTTGTGGCCAAACTCAGTACCAAGAAGCCTGGATTTTTGAGAACAGTGAGGACATTTCTTACAGGACATGTTTTTGGCTGGATGCTATATGGGCCAGGCTGTGGGAACTCGAGAGCCTAAGTCCTTCTGCATCCACAGGAATGAAAATTACCTTCCAGCAGATCTTTTGCCCACAAAAAAATATTGGGTTAAATCTGCATTGTGGAAGCAGTAACAGGCAAATCTACCACTTGCTCTAGCCAAAAGAGGAGCTTTTATTTATTTTTTTTTCTTTTTTTGAGGGGGTGGGGGAGTACTTTCTGTAAGTGGCCATAGGGACCATGAGGTGTCAGCTGACTGCCTTCCTGTATGTGCAGGAATGGAGACTTGGGTGTTTCAAAGAATTGTAATCAATGGAAATTCTCACACTGACTTCTGTGAACTGTTAATTAGGCATCCATTGTTGTTCTTAATTACTTAAAAAAAAAATCCTTTTTGTTCCCTTTTTAAAGCATGTGGACATTAGGAAATGCAAGTAATAATCTGAAATTATTATTGACTGAGAATTGCTTGGAAATGATGCTGTTTGCTGACTTAAGAGATAAGATCCTGAAAGTGTGGTCTAAGCTGTATCTAGGCATCTTTCCTTGCCATATCACAGTCACTGCAAAGCTTCACCTGCATCTACAGTGGTCAAAAGACAGATGTATTTTTAGACAATGTTTAAATAGACCTTGTTAAAACAGTTTAATGCTGTCTCATGGGGACAAAGCATGGTTGCAGAGGACTTTTCTCTTGTACTGAGAGCTCATGTGGGCATTGTGGGAAGTGTGGAGAGGATGCTGATGCAGTGGGAACTGGAGCTGTGGTGGCTGCAGCAACTAAAATGCTACCCTTGATGCTGCTGAGCAAAGCTGTTAGCTTGAATTGTGTGTATTGAGAGGGATAAATTTCTCTCTCATTTTCTACTACTCATTTTAACTACAAAAAAAAGAAAATTGCAAAGTGAGGACCCATTAGGAGATATGTAGGCAATGGCAAGTCTGATTAAAACCAGCATGATGCAGAGTGCCCTTTCTATCAAGGGTCCAAACAGCGAAATGTTGACCTGGTGCTGGCCATGATAGATGTTCCAGAGCTCAAGCCACTTCTTGGTTAACTTATTCTGGAAGGCAGGCTGAGATTTCCCCCTTCCCTCCTCCTAGAAGGTGATAGTGTTCTTTAGGGCACTCCTTGGTGGGGAAGGAGGGCAGAATTTTTTTGGAAGAAGTTCTGTAGAGAAATTGGGTTCTCTTCTAAGCACTGCCCATACAGCTCTGTTTTTGTGCAAGCAATAGTATCAGTGGCTCATCCAGAAATCTCAAATCAGTCTCCAAGACAGGCTTCCATGTAATCTACAGCAGCACTTAAATTGCTGGAGCCTGTTCTGAATCAGAAATGCTCCATGACTACAGCTGTAGTAGTGTTGTTTTTCTGAAGTGCTGATCCGTTTCCTTCCTTTCCAATTCCTCAAAAGAAAACAAGTCAGTTGATTTAGGCACCAGAATCCACTGCTGACTCTGCACGAGTTGTTTGCTCTTCCCTTGTATCCTTTTTTTTTTCCTTTTTCTTAGCTGAATTGTCCCCAGGTTTGGGCCTCAGGAAAGGTACTTCTTTCTGGAAAGTCTTTCTTCAATGCAAAGCTGATATAAAGGCATAGAAAACAGCAGAGGAGCAGAGTCAATGCTTAAAGATAAGCTGTCACCAGATCTACGTTTCTATCCTCCATGCCCGTTGCTTGGAGAGTAAGATTTAAAACTGTTTAAATACAACTGTGGTGTGTGGTGGTTTTTTTTTTATTTGTGTTTTTTTTGTTTTGTCTTGTTTTTTTTAATAGGTCTTGGTGGAATTTGCTGTTAAAAACATACCCTGCTTGAAGCTCTACAAGTAGCTTGGTCTCCCCAGTGTCCTATCATAGAATCATTTAGGTTGGAATATACCCTTAATATCTTTGATATCTCTGCCAAGAAGTTTTGCAGGTGATCTACGTGAAGGCCATTACTTTTGATATTGGATCCACCACTCTTGGTGGAACCATGTTGCAAAGAGACCAGGAGGTGTTTTGCCTCTTGGGGTGCCTCGGGTTTCTGTATGTTGAAGTGTCTTGGCTGTTCTATTTGCAGGTAGATTGTGTGAAGCCACCAGCCTTAGTTGGTGCTGCAGAAAGCTCTGGAGAACCCCTGTGTCCTGTCCATTGGGATAGGGACTGTGCATGGTATGGATGGAGCAGGTTTATGCTTCAGCACCCATTCAGCCTGACCTTGGTCATCTGAATCACCCAGTTTAATCCCTGTACTTATTCAAAACTGGTGTCAACAGAGTGTCTGAGCAGAGATTAGTGCTGGATGAATGATGCTGTCTGCTAAAGTGTGAATAGAAAACTGCTAGAGCTAGTAATTACCCCTAAATTATTGTAGTTGTTGTTTTGTTTTGTGGAGGTGTTTTGCTTTTTTTTTTTGTTGTTGTTGTTTTGTGCTTTGAACCAGTTACCAGTGAGCTGCCTGATGGGCCATAGTGCAAAGGGATACCTAATGCCAGAACTCCTTCATCTCTAAGTAAAACCACCTCAGTTCTTATGGTTTCAAGGATGGTGAAACACTGGCAAAGGTTTTCCAGAGAGATGGTGGATGCCCCATCCCTGGAAACATCCCAGGTGAGGTTGGCTGGGGCTCTGAGCAACCTGCTCTAGTTGCAGATGTCCCTGCTCCCTGCAGGGGGTTGGACTAGTTGACCATGAAAGGTCCCTTCCAACCTAAAGCATTGTACAATTCTCTGCTGGCTTCCTGCAGCATGTTGTCATGAGCTGGGTGCCTTGGAGGTGACAGCTGTAGGGTGGCCTGGCCATGTGTGTTACTCTGGTTGATCCCTACTAATGCATGGTTTGTAGAGTCAAGCCTGGCTTGCTAATAATAGGCAGCTTTGTGGGAGATAAGTACCAGACTGACCTTATCAGTGTGTCCATCATGTTTGGCCTGAGGGGAGCTTATTAGATAGTGTTTCACACTTGTCTCTGTTTAAGGCTCAGGGCAAGTCCTCATGAAACAGCAGGATTAGCCCCCTTCCCCTGTCCCTCCCAGGGGAGGATAAAAAGTGGAATAACAGAAAAATGCCTTACTTGAGTTTTGGCTAAGAAGTGTAATGAATAACAGGAGGAAAACAGGAGAAATATTAAGAGAAGGATACAAAACTGTATCCAAACCCCACTCTGGGGTGGTGAGGGGTTGTGTGGTGCAGGTGGAGTCAGACCCAGCCCTGCTGAGATGCCCTTGCAGCTCCCAAGCTCAGGAAGGAAGAGTTCCCCCTGAACATTTGGTCTCCAGGGTCCTAGGGTTGCCACCTGTCCCCTGACTCAGTAAGTTCATCTCCAAAACACAGCACCATCATGGTTGAGTGTAGGAAATATGGAGGGAAAATACAGTTTTAAAACTGTTGGAAGAGCCTTTAGAAGGGAAGTGCTGCTTAAATAAAACCACAGATATATATATATGGCATAGCTGGAAGCACCACTGAAGTGTCAATGTGGCTTGTACTTGCACAACAAATACAAATGATGGTGTTATGGCATATGCAGGATTCACTGCATCTCAAGGAATAAAATAATTATGTTTTTTGGGGCTGTGATGGTGAAAATGGAGGATAACCAACCCCTTTGTCTTTTGGGTTGCTCTACATCAAGGACTGCACTGTAGGGTGGTAGGGTGCAGGACTCCTGTTAATTTTAAGCAGGATTGAGCTGCTAGTCGTGTGTGTGTGTGTGTGTTTGAGGTTTTTTTTTTGTTTGTTTGTTTTTTTGTGGGTTTTTTTTGTTTTGGCACATTGCTCCCTATGAGGTGAGCAGGAGTTCCAGTGCTGCACAGGTGGGTGGGGGGGACAGAAATCATTTTCTTGTGCAGCATGAGATGATTTTTGCCTTCTGACTGTAACCACATGTAAACTCTGGTGCTTTGAAATTCTGTGCATAGGCAGCTCTTTGGCTTCTTTATGGGGAAAGGCTGATGTTCAGCATCTAAAGGGAGTACCTCCAATTATAGGCTGGTATTGAATTCTCATTAACACCACCTCTACACCTAAGGTAGTCTGCTCTAAGAACCCACAGTTTAAAAAGCAGTCTGGAATCCTTGCTTCATGTGCTCTTTCAGTGTCTATGCCTTCTGNTGAGGAATAAAAACCAGCTTTCCTAGCAGATACACAAGTTACCCTCTTGTTAAATCTGAAGCAGTTAAGACTTCTAAAACATGTAAAAGTTGAGACAGTTTATTAAGATGAATTGCAATATGCTAGGGAGCTACCTTACCTCTTTATCTCTAAAAATGTTATGAATAAGTTGATGTGTCTTCACCTCCCAAAGTGGTGAGGAAGAAGCAAGTTCTGGTCCAGAAGCAGTAAGACAATGTTAAAGCCACTTATGAGTCATGCTTGAAGAGCCAGCACTAGGGAAAGGAAGGATGTGACTGTCACTATGCATGATAGCACAGAACACCTTCTAGAACAAGTGATTAGTAGCTTGTGGTGAGTGCTTTTTGGGGAGGATGTCCCAAACATAGCCTGTGTGCATTATTGTATGAGCTCATATATATTCAATGCATTAATATGTGCAGTGCAGTCCTAAGGAGAAAGACNTTTTTTTTTTTTTTTTTCAGATGTTTCAAAAGTTGCCTACAGAAATACTGGGAGGAAAGGTAATGTGGGGGTGAACTTTCTGGAGATAGGAGTTTGTTTCTACTTTTCCTTTGGTGGAAAGCCTTAGAGTGTTTGTAAAGCTGTGCATTGGTTTTACTAACTAGGAGTGAGATGTATCCCTGGGCTGCTGGGATCTACTCTTCTCTCCTAGCTATTTGGGAAAAAAACCCAACAACCTATAGCAAGGAAAGATGCTAATGAATGTTCTTCAGGAGTAGCTGCTTTGTTCCTTGTTGTACTTGCATTTCTGTTATCTTGTTACGCCTCTGTTTATTCCTGGAGTGGTAGAAGTGGTCATGTATTAAGATGCCAGTGTTGCCTGTTTTGGTCAAACAGTGGCCATCAACTATTATGTGGGTGACCCTGCTGGAGCAGGGTGCTTGGATGAGATAATTGCAGTCCCTACCATTCTGTAACATGATATTTTAATTTGAGGTAGAAGCTCTGGGAGGTCTTGGCACTGGGGAGCTTTTTTACCCTCTGAATGGAAAAAGAGGGGGTAGAAGTACAGAGTGCAAAGTAAAGATGGAGGTCATGCTTGANAGAGGAAGGATGGTTGAGAAGCCCTTATTTCTCAGCTAACTAGTTATATTATCAGCATGGGATTGCTGAAGAGGGGCTGGGGTGATACAAAAGGGACACCATCCATCCTTTTGGGGCAGACTGCAATGGTATCATAGCTCTAATTTCCACCTACATTTCCCTTTTTGAATTTGATGGGTGGCTGTTGGGATTTTTCTGAAATCCCCACTCTGAAGTCCACAGCAGCCTGAGAATTTCTGCCTTCAGCAAAAGCTTTGCCTTTGGTTATGGAGAAAAGCTTGAGGACATGAATAGAGCAGAGTGACCCAAGCTATCAGCTGTGCTTTATTCAGCAGGCAGCACAGCTTGTATGTTGGATTTTCTGCACACAGACTGCTGTGTTTTTCTTAGAGGAACTGTTGCCATGTTCCTCAAAGGATACAAAAGAGAGAGCAGGATCTGCATGAACTTGAATTTGTCTCCCTGGTTGTTTTGAGCATAGCTATTACTGTTATAAGAAGAAAAAAACATTCAAGTCATTGAGGTACAACTCTACCATTCTGCAGAAAATTAAACTAACTGACCCTTTGTTGAGCCTCCTACAAACCCATGGGGAAAGGACATTCCTCCTCAAAGAGGACAGACTTAGGAGTGACCTGAAGAAGACTGTGAATAGGAGCACAGGTGGCTCCAGGAGCTGATGTGAAGCTNCCAAGCTGAGACCCCTGGTAGGCTGCACAACCATTTCTTGGACTCTTAGAGACTTGGGTATCCTCATTGCTGTTCAGTGAAACTGAAAAATCTTAATATTTGGCAGATAACTGTGTTGTGAAATATTAATAGATTTCTGGAGTGATTGAACTTGCAAAGCAGGAAATTTTTGTGATTTATTGATTTCCCTCCAACTATATCTTGTATAGTGAATGCCATTCTCATTAAGGCAAGAAAAAAAAATCATTAGCCTTCCCTGGTTTGACACAAACTTCAGAGGATGCAATTACTGTCTCAAACAAATGGAGAAAGGGAAATGTAGATGTTGATTTGTTCTCTTCCACAGTGTCCACTGCAGAACTTGGACCTAAGGTGTCCCTGAGCTCCCTCAATCCCATATGAATTCCAGCTGCTATTAAATACAACTGGCTAATATTTTAGCAGCTTTTCTGGTGCAAAAGTGACTTTGCTGCTATGAAGATTTAAACCATACTTTGTGTGACTTGCTTTCTCTTCTGATTGATTGGTATTAACTCTCCTTGGAGGCAAAGAGAAATCCATATGCTGTCTTTCATCTTGCTCTAAGCTGTTTATAAAGACTTCAACTATGAATCTAAAAATGCTGGAGGTGTTGAGGAATAAAAACCAGCTTTCCTAGCAGATACACAAGTTACCCTCTTGTTAAATCTGAAGCAGTTAAGACTTCTANAATACTCCTGAAAGCTGTTTATTCAGCTGGCAGCTGGGCATGAATGAAACAATTCCATTCTGCCTTCTCTTTCCCTGGTGTGGTGATGCTAAGCAGAGTAAGATCCTCAAGCCCAAGGTCTCCGTGATGTCACAGTTGGATTCTGCAGGCACATCTAGAATCCACCAATGTCAAGGTTTCCTGTTACTAGCAAATTCTCCTGAAGTGCAATGAAGATCAGAGAGCCCTGTGAACCCTGCCAGGCACAGTCAGGTGTGTTTGCACACACACTGCAGCAGCAATCACTACCCCTTGCCTAACAGAAGGTCAACTGCTTCCAGGAAAAAGGGAAACCAAACAATGAGCTGCTTCTTCAAGAAAGATTTAATTTCCTTCAGAACATTCACAGAGGGAGTGACTCCTCCTCCATCTGCAGCATGTGATTCCCTAAATCATGACACCTGCTCAGAAGCAGAGTGTCACCACTTGCCTGGGGCTGCCCTACTTTTCTAGCCACAAGACTGCCTAGAACTGGAGCTCAGATTTCTGCCCTGCTCAGGCAGGGGCAGAGTTTGCTGTGTGATGGCTGTGGGTGCTCTGCAGGGAAAGCCCAGCCCCCAAATGTCTGATGCAGGTGTGCCAAGAGATTCTGGAGGAAACCAGAGTTGTCACACAGGAATACTTGGCTTTTATGCTGCTCAGGGAGCACAAAAAGCTGCCAGACTTGCTTGACATTCTACTGGTGTGATGAGTTGAACTGTGACATATTCATAGCAACATTCTGTGGGCTCCTAGCTCACACAGCTACTTGTGTTTCCAGTAACATTCCCTGCAGAAACACCTTTTTCCTCTTCTTTAGGTCTTTTTCTTTAATAAACAAAGGATGCAATCACATCACTGAAACTCAAAATGCACTGTAGAGTTAATGAAGATAATGCATTTCACCCAAATGTGTCATTCTATCAACACAGTCTGGCTCCTGCTCCCCAAAACCTAACTATATAGCATAAATACCTGAAATGGGTTTTGTTTTGGGTTAAGCTGTTTAAACCACTTAAAAGCAGGGTGTTAGAAGCAAGAAAATATAACTCTGCCTTCTTTTAAAATATTTTTCAGCATAATGAAAAGACATAAGATGGTTACACTTTGAACCTGAAATTTCAAGTGTGTGGGAGAAGGATTAGGAGAGAGTGATGCTATGAAAGAACAGCCTTTTGCTCTGAAAATCTGCCAGAATCTCACAAAGTCCTGTGTCCCTGGTAAATATGTCCTGGCAGCTCTCCAGTGGAGGTGTGTGACCTGTCTGCCAAGGATGGTCTGTCTGGACTGCAATGTCCCTGCCCAGCTGGGCTTGTGCCACCCACTCCAAGTAACTCCACGTGTCTTTGCTCCATCAAGAGCAGAACTCCTCTGAGTGACCTGAAGAAGACTGTGAATAGGAGCACAGGTGGCTCCAGGAGCTGATGTGAAGCTGTGTTGAGGGCTGGTAATGGTAGAAAGTGGTATGGAAGAAATCCTGACTAGTTTTTGTGGTGCTAAGCATGTGTTTCACAAACAATGCAGTGTCAGAGGCAAGAACTGGGTTCCTTGACCAGTTCCAGTTGATATGAAATCATGAATGTCTCTTCTCTTAGGTGGAAGATGGATCTCCCACCTTCTCCTTGGAATTGGAGGCAGCAGTACATATTTCTTTTAAATGTCTATCTGCTTCATCTGTCAAGCTACAGCATTCTCCTATCCCACACCTGATGTTTGCCTTGTCCCAAACACTTAACTGCTTATGTAACACATCTCTACTCCCATTGTTCTTTATACACAAGATTGGTATTTTTAATTCCTCCATACCAAAGAATAAAAATGTAGAGTTAAATGTCTTTGTTGCCCAACTCCTGTTGGGGACAATCTCCAGTGGATCATGATGCTGAACATCTCTGCAACAGAGGAGTCCATGTGGTGCTTGATTCTTAGCAGGGGGAGCTACCCTGGTTAGACCCTGTTAGAACATGCCATCAGCTGCTATGGATTGACTAGCTTAGAGTTGATTGAGACCTTGGTGCACCAGCACAGGTATTGTGAAAGCAAATGCAGCAGGGTCCTGCCAGCAACCTTGAATGACCTGCTAAAAGCCTGTATTGCTGTGAAGAACAGCCAACAAATCTGTTGGGAGTTTGCTGGTTAAGTTACATGGCCAAATGGGTTTGGCAGGCAGCTGGCAGGGCAGCAAGGTTGCTGAGAACAAATATTTTTGAGTGGTAAAATATTCCCAAGCTCCCTGTCCCTGTGTTACTCCAGTAGCAGTGGCTCAGATAAGGGCAGACTTTAGGAGCACTTCTAAACATCTGCCTGCTATCTAAGAGAAATGAGAGAGGTGGTGCTTTAGGTATCTTCCTAGGTGGTGATGAGTAGGAAACCATATCTTATGTCTGCTGGAGAGTTACTTGAAGGGTTGGAAGACTGAAGAACCCCAAGTACCATGTACAGGATTCTTGTTTATTTAAACATCAAAATTATAGCAGGGATGCTCCTAGAGCCCAGGGTAGTGACATCTATTAATGAGGGATGAGAACTCCAAGGACTTGTGATGGCTCACCTGCTGGCCTTTAGGATGAAACCAGTCTTTCCTTAATGCTGACAGACTATTCAGATTGGAGCAGATTCCTCATTTTTCCCCCCCCCCTGTTTTCTTGCAACACAATCTCTTAGCAGTCTTTAAATTTGAACTGTCTTTCTGCTCAACAGTCCTGTGATGCCAATAATCCTTTTCTACTTTACATGCCACCCCAAAATATTTATGTGCATATAAACAGAGGAGCAACACACTTGAATTGCCATCACAGGGCTCTGACCATTTTGAACATCAATTCAAATTAGCTCTCAGTTCTCTCTTAGCTGCATGACTGTCTTTCCATATAATAAATTACCAGCATTTATTGGTCTTTTGACATACAGGTTTCCCAAGGGAAAGGAAGGAGACTGGCTGAACAAAGCCTTCTCTATAATCAGTTTGAGGGTGGCTTCAAACAGAAATTGTGATTGCTGTCCAGTACAGCAAGGATTTTGTCTTTCTATGTAACTGCATTTATGCCAACCAGGAGGTTTGGAAAATGCTGAATAATATACCTTGGACTGTATTGTTAAGAGATTAATGTGTATAATACACTAGTCTATATGTCAAGAACTGATGAGAAAAATATTTTTTGAAATCAGAGAATCAGAATGTTTTGGGTTGGAAGATCTAGTTTTAACCCCTTTGCCATGGGCAGAGACACCTCTCACTAGTCCAGGCTGCTCAAAGTGCCATCCAACCTGGCCTTGAATGCTTCCAGGGAGCTTCTTTGAGCAGCCTGTTCCACTGTCTCACCACCCTCACAGTGAGGAATTTCTTGCTAATATCTAAATCTACCCTGTTTCAGTTTATAACCCTTGTGCCTTGTCTTATTGCTGCACTCCCTGATAAGATTCCCTCCTCATCTTTCTTGTAGACCTCCTTGAAGTGCTGAAAGGTCTCCCTGGAGCCTTCCCTTCTCCAGGCTGATCAGCCCCAACCCTCTCAGCCTGGCTTCACAGCAGAGGGGCTTTCAGCCCTTGGATCACCTTCTGTGACCTCCTCTGGACATTCTTCAACAGGTCCATGTCTTTTCTGTGCTGAGATCTCCAGAGCTGGACATAGTACTGCTGCTGGACCAGGTGGTAGTGGTCTTGTTGCCTGGGCAGAAGGACAGTTGTCCCTGTCTTGCAAACAGCCCCCATGGAGCAGATTGTGTCTGGAAGAGTCATCACTGCAGAAATTTTGGCAGGGCTCCTGCTCATGTCTTGAGCTTGTGAAGCAGCAACAGCAGCTGCTTCGTGCCCTCTCTCAGCCAGGAGGGAGAAGTAGGTCAGAATTTGCATTCTTTGCCAGGCTTCTCTGCATAACTTGCACGCTTTTATTTTATCCTCTTTTTAAGGGAGCCATTCCTGTACGTATGCATTCCTCAGGTTTCCCTGAATCAGATGGTAAAGACTTACATTCACATGTATAATTGGGCTTTATCTCCAAGAGCACTTCTGGGAGACTCCTCAGACTCTGAAGGGCTGATCCTAGCACATAAAAATCTAAAATAAATGCTTGGGGCAGTGTCTTCATTTTTGGCTCTTGTACTATCTGGATCATGATTTAAATTTTCTCCTGTAGCTCTTTTTGCATGACAAGAGCATGCAATTAGGATGAAATAATTCGTGCTGCAAACATGATGGTGAGGTTTCTTTTCAGCACTTCTCTGTATGTTTTATTGCTGGTTTGCAATGTCCTGATGAGCGTGGGGTGCATGAAGAGAGATTGAGCTCAGCAGGCTGGGGTCAAGTGGAGAAGCATAGGAGTGATGCTGAAGTGCTGCAGGACAGCCAAAGGATCTTTTTTTGTCATGGTTTTGCACACTGTGATGAAAAAGGAGCTTTGTGGCAGCAGTGCTCTGCAACAGCAGACATGCCAGGTGATGTCTGGTGTGTTGGGATATCAAGTGCAGAGACTGGAGCAGGAGGGCAGGATTAGCTGATGGACTGCATGGTGGGGAGCATCCTTGATTGAATTTGTGTGTTTAAAGAGTGAAGTGGCACCATCCATTGGTGTGTGTTTGGTTTTGTTGTTTTGGTTTGTTTTTTTTTCCCCAGAGATTTGCAAAGACCTGTGTTGGTCTGTGCTACCCCTCCATATCATGATGGCAATTTGTCTTGTGATTTTGGGACAGGGTGGGTGCCTGTTGCTCTTTCCTGTCCCCACTTGAAAAGAAGGTTCAGTTTTGTGTGTGGTTCAGCATTTCTAGAACCTTTTTTTATTTTTTTATTTCCCAGCAATGTGGTGGGAAAAGGGAATGTAACATCCTGAAATTGGATGAGTTTTTTTCTTAGGGGAGGGTTTCAGTCTGTACTGAAAAGAAAGTACTATTCTGGTCTGTCTTCACCTGTGTAGGTGACTTGCTGTGGTTTATTTGTGTTTATATGCTCTAGAAGTCTATCTGCTTTTTTGTTGGTCTGAAGGCAGATGTGTACGGGTAAAAGTGATATAAACTATACTGATGTGCTGGGGTCATTGTTTTAACTGATTTTCCATTGCATTTTTTGAAATAAAGATAATATTTCTGAGACTTGCTGTGTAACTTTTGTGAAATACACATTGTTTATCTAAAAATGGCTTGCTTTTTGCTGATTTTCAGAGTGGCTTACCTGCTGGATCTTCTTTTAGACAAGTGAAAATGCAGCCTGAAGCTGTCTAAGGCTCGTGCAAATAGCAGGCAATGTCCTGTCTGTTCCCATTTGTGCCTCCTTTGACAACATTTAGCTGCCAAGAAGTGTCAGCAGCTTTGAGATGTCTCTGCACCAGAACGACCTTTTGGGAGTTGAACTTTTTCCTCATCCTGCTCTGCTGTTTGATCTCTCTCCTTGGGGTTTTTGCCTGTTCAAGGCTTGATAGTAGGGAGGCTGCTTAAAAAAGTAAATATAAGATAGTCTGAGTGTCTTTAAAGAGTTGGAAGAACTTAATTTGAGGGTAGGCTTGAGAAGTGCAGTGATTACAATAAAAACATCTTTGATTTTTTTATTTTTAATTCCCCACCCATAACTGCTATCCAGCCTGCTGTTCACATTAATCCACGTGGATGTCCCATTGTTCCCTTTGGGTACTAGGTTTTTAATTGTGCTGTCATGTTTTAAAAGTAGTCTGCCTACAAGCTGAGAACAGCTTTTCAGAGCTGTGTGGCATGTGGGTGTATAAAAGATCATCTGGGGAGTTAGAGGTGTTGCAAAAAGGGGCTATTGTCTTTCTGCTTGAAATATCCTCAGGGGCAAAATGCATCCTGTACGTGTGTCTGCATGAATGTAGCTAATCCTCCACACTCAGGGCAGTGTGTACAGTTTATTACTTCTAAGTACTGTTTATTACTTCTAAGGTAGCCTGAATTTGTGGCTGTAATGTGCCTGCATCATGTATTTCCATTTCCAGCAAACAAAGGAGGGAATCACATGCTGCTTTTGCAGCTGTGGGATGTGGCTCTAGTTCCTGGATGATCTGTGGTCAAACAAGAGTGCTGTGTCATAAGACTTGCTCAACATCCTTGTCTCTAAAGAGCTTTTCTCTCTGTTGTATCTGACCTACCCTTCACCTCCAAGTGTGGTTCAAGTAAACCAGTATTATTCTGCACTCCTAAACTTCTCACTTCACTGTTCAGCTGCTGCTACCCACGTGATATTTGTACATTGGGTAAGTGTCTCAGTGAATAGTGTGTTCTGTGTGCACTCAGTGGCACAGAGATTGCTGCAAAGAATAGCTCCGTGCTGCTGAATCTGTGCATAAACCTGCCATCCTTTGTCTAGATCTGGAATATCTTACCTGCATTGCATGGATAATGACAGGTGTAAATGTTTGAGCTGTCATGTAGGTGAAGTCTTGGCCACCTCTCATTTCCAGTTCTGCTATGAGTTTCCAAACCATCTCATGAGGACAATTTCCAAGCCCAACAGGGTTAAAATATGACTTTTTTTTTTCTGCCTGTAGGACTTGAACTTAGCAGGAAATTGATGAGCTTCAGCTTTCTTGTGCAATCTTGTAAGTAGGGGCATGATGAATGGATATGAGTTCAGTTCCTACTAGGTAATAACTGTAGCTGGAAATCCTTTCAGCTAATAAACTGCCTTGTAACTTAAAGCAAAAATGCACAGCTGTCATACAGTAAAGATGGAGACAATCTTGAATATAAGTTATGGCTGCCAAGCTAAAACCAAGGAACGTGATATTGAGAAACCATTCTGGAGAGTATTTGCTTCCCAAATGAGGAGGAAAAGGTGATGACAGCTCCTGTCCTTGGGAGCTCAGTGCTTTAGCCTCCATAGCAGAGGATGTTTATTACAGCATGTGAATGCACAGCAAATCTCAAACCTCTTGTCAAAAACACTGAGTGGCTTCTTAAAAGCTGTCATTTTCTCGTGCTTTAATGAGACCTGTTGTGGAGATGTGGCAGGAGAGTTACCTGTCACAGAAGTGCAAAGGTTAATATGGTAGAGCTGGTAAGAGAGATGACATTTTTCTCTTGAAATTAAATTTAAACATGATTACATGGCACTGTTGAGGCTGGGATTGTCTGCTGGGAGATGGCACTGGATCTATTGGAGCTGATCCTGTGCTTGCTTTTTTGTCCCTCTTCAGTGAAGTGATCAGCTGTATCCAGTTGGCTCTGCAGCTTTCTCTGTGATATGTGACTGTCTTGAAACCTGTGTATGACACTTGCTGCTCTCTCCTAAAAAACCCACAAACAATAAATCAGGCGTATTCTGATGTCTAAAGGTTATCTTGTCATGTTTGGTTGGTTTCTAGAGTGCATAGGGAGAGGTTGGGGTTACCAAGCAACCAAGATACATATTTCTTCAGAAACCTACCCCAGTTACCATATTACCTACAGTTAATGGTTGGGGGGAAGAAGTGACTTTAACTGTAATGGTGTCTGTTTTGGGTGGGCTGTGACAAAGCCTGCAGATCTCCTTGTGTCTCAATGCTGCATTTTAGGTGGAGAAATGGGAAAATCCTATATACTGGTGTAGCTCAAGCTATTGTTATAAGAGCAGAGAGAGTGGCAAGGATAGGACTGCTCTTGAATACCCTTTATCTGTAATGAAAGCCTGGGGGATTTGTTGTCATTTGTTCTCTGATTTGCTCTGTGTGCTCCCTCCTTCCTTAGTGATAGCTGTGGATTCTAGCAGGAGGTTGGAGCTGATGCTGATTCCACTGTTTGTGTGTTTTCCTGATCCTAAATTAATTGGTAACAGGAAGCAGCCCTGAAGATCAGGGATGTTTGCCCTTGCAAGATGCAGAAATAGGTAGCCTCTCAGCTCACTCTTCTTTTACAATAATAATGAAATCCCCAAGTCTCTGTTCTTCTTTCCTTATCTTGACACCGAAATTCAGATGCTACCATCTATGCATAAAAAAAACTCAATGTTTTCTGTGAGAGCTTCACTGTGCTACTGCAGGATGGCTGTGTTTTGATGCCATTTGCTCTGTAGAAGAGGTCTCTTAGGACAGACAAAATGAGCTGCAGGGAGTTTGGTTGTAATAACATAAATGAACACTTGGCATCCTTTCAAGCAAGCCTGGGAGATCCCACTAACTCTGCATCTATTCTAGTTCCTGAAGACTTTAAACAAGGGGCCAGGAACTGGGGAATCTAATGGGAGAGCTGGTGGCATAGGGTTGGGGTTTATCAACTCAGTCATATCTACTTTTTACTTTCTTCCATAGCAATCTAAAAAACATTTCCCTGTATGAAAGGGTGTCCAAAATATGGTATGTTTTCCTTCATTAAGGCTAATTGTCTTAAGTTGTTATGACCTTAGCTGCACATCCTCTGAGTCTGTTCCTATCTGAAAGCAAAGCAGCTTATATTTTGGAAGCTTTTCAATAGATAAATGTAAAGTCAATAGATGCTTCATGGCGGGAGAGACTAACCCCACGTTGTGAGCTTTAAACACATCTTGTGGCATTTAGCTGTGCTTTGACCTCTGCTGCACCAGTGTGATAGTTGGACTGGCTGGCTTGCCTCCAGTGCACGGTAGGGAAGGCCTGTGTGATGTTCTGTGTTGGCTGGACATAAGGCTGGGTTTATCCTGGGTCTGGCCTGCAGATAGGAGGCTGAGCTGTACTCCTTATCTTGAAGATGAGTGCAATCTAGCAGTGTGCTGGCTGTGGACCATGTAGAGCTATTCTGCAGCCATGACCAAACTGTCAGCAGGATTATCTCCTGCCATCTGGCTGAATTTCAGGCAAGAGTGTTATGACACTTGCTATGAAGCTTAAGAACTTGAAGAAACTTCCCTTGAACCCAACTGGGAAAGAGCCCATGCTAGGGAAAGGTATCCTTTGAGTGCTCCATTTCCAAAGAACTACCAGCTCTTTCTAAAACATGTGTCTATATCTGTGATTACTACTTTGTGACTGACGGCCAAGCCACAAAGTTGGGCTTGTCAAATTTGCAGCTCTGTTATAGTAAATAGTTGTAAACAGACAACTTTGACATGTTTAGCTAATGAGGGACCTGGACAAGCTGGAGAAGTTGACCAGGGTGAACCTCATGAGGTCCAACAAGGCCAAATGCAAGGTCCTGCACATGGGTCAGAGTAGTCCTCAGGCTGGGGGATGGAAAGCAGCCCTGCACAGAAGGACTTAAGGGTGATGTTTTTAAACTGGAAGAGGGGAGATTCGGACTGGATGTGAGAAAGAAATGTTTTATGCTGAGGGTGGTGAGACACTGGTCCAGGTTGCCCAGAGAGGTGGTTGATGCCCCATCCCTGGCAACATTTCAAGTGATGCTGGCCGGGGCTCTGAGCAACCTGCTCTAGTTGCAGATGTCCCTGCTCCCTGCAAGGGATTTGGACTAGAAAACCTTGAAAAGTCCCTTCCAACCCATATCTCTGAAATCCAATGGGCTTTCAGGAGCCCATATTTAAAATGTTTTTTAAGCTCAGAGATATTTAAGAGAAAGCATGCTTATATTCTCCTAAAAATGGAGCCACCTGTTGCAGGGAGGAGCTTTTGAGCTTGAGTCTGCTGAGCAAACTGCATATGCTGGGTTCAAACCTGTGGGCTGAACAAGTGCTAGGTGGCAAAGATGCTTCTACAGCACAGGGAACAAAACCTTATTAAGCTGTGAAAAGAAACATGAACATGCTGTTGAAAGACAGAGCTAGACGAGATGAGGAGCTGCCTCTGTTTTCACTCTGGAGGGATTCTGTGAAGCCAAACAGATTGAGGACTGAGGTGTAGGAGGTGTGTGAAGAAGGCACTTGCATAATGTCACTGGAATAGAAATGGGTGCGTGATGCTCTGCTCTTGTCCCTGCTGCTGGAAGCAGGTGGCATCAGCTGCTTTCAAAAAAAAAAAAAGGATTTTTAACAGGATTCTGTCAGTCAATGCTAAATTGAGCAAAAAAGAGAAAATATGAAGTTCTTGAGGGCTTGGCAGAAGACTGAACAACAAAAAGCTCCATTTGAAAATGTCTAGAATTCAAGCTGCTTTTATGATATTAGTAATAATACTGGGACTGTGTTTTCTAGCTCAGTGATAATGTTATTGCTTTTTTTTTTAATACTACTGAGGAAGACCCAAGGTAAGGGCTGAGGACTTAAAGTCTCCTAGGCTACCTGGTGGGTTACAACTGCTGTGTTGTTAAAGAGAGAAATGGGCATTCTTGGAAAGCATCATGCTCCAAACCCCCAACTTGCTGTGATATTTAAAATTTCTTAGAAAGCAAAAAGTTAATAGCTAGGAATAAAGAGAGAAGATTGTGAAACAATCCATTTAGAAAGGGAGGAAGAACAGAAAATGCTAAATTCTGAGTGTTCTTTCCAAGTTGCTTCTAGACAGTGCAAGTGGTGGTCACTTTTTTCCAGGTCACTGTTTGTGCTGTCACTGGCCAGGAGGCAGACACCTCCAAAACTTCTTTCCCACATGGAAACTGCCTGAACTCTGCCTTCCTTGCTTCTCTGCAGGAGGCAGACTAGGACAGGTCATTTTGGTCCTCCTGGTGCAATGGGCAAGAGTCCAGCTGTGCTTTCTGCCAAAGAGTGCTGTGTTTTGCCTTGATTGATAAGGAAATGAAGGTTCATGAGCATTCATCCAGAGTGATAGGGCACCAGTGCTCCCAGTCCATGCTCTGAGAGTTAGAAAATGCTTTTGGCTCAGCAACTTCTATTCTCCTTCTATAAATGAACCCAGCTTGGAGAATGTGGATTTCTTTGAGCTCAAGTGGGTTTATAAGCCTGGATCTCTCATCAAGCAATCTGCAGAATAGAAAGTGTTTCTCTGTAATTTGGTGTCAAGCACTTTGAGAACTTCTGTGGATGGAAAGCCTGGGTTTTGGGGCAGAACCTTGCATTCCTTTAAGAAAACCATTCCTGAACATAAATATGAAATCACAGAATAAATAGTTTATCTTGGGAGGGAGTGCTAAGGGGTCAAGTCCACTGTTTGTTCTTTTCAAACAGTTCAGAGCAGAACTTGGGGGGGGAAAAAAAAAACCCCAACCAACAAAACAACCAAAAAAAACAAAAAAAACAAAAACAAAAAACCCCCACCCCAACCCAGATGGCAGTTCATCTTTGAATTGGCTGGAAAGTGTTTTTTAGCAGCTGTTTAGATGTCTTTTGCCCTCACTTGAGGTACAAATTAATAAAATAATTGGGTTAACTGGAGCATGGAGGAAGGATGTGAAAAGCTTGATTGATATGTCTCACTTGGCATCCATTGGCCTAAGACTCCAGGAAGGTAATTAGTTTAACTCAACTGGTATTAGTGGGTGCAAAGATTTGAATGATGACTTTTTAATGATTGAGGCATCTTCTGTCTTATCCAGTCTTGGAACTTCCTGATCAGCTTCCTGCTGGCTTGAAGAGGCATGTGTGTATCTTTTCCCAGTTTTCTTGGTTTAAGAGCTTTTGAAATTAGTTTTACATGATAGCTGAGCTGTGGTTTGACTGTATTGGAAAAGGTAAAACACTGCTTCAGGTGTTGCTTCTCAGTTATTCCATGCAGTGCCTTTTCAGGAGAAACAATCACTGTTTGGTTAGTAAAGTGCTCTGTGGTCTAAAACAAGAAATACTTTAATTTGAGTGAGCTAAGTGGTTTGGTTTACATCTGACATTATTAGTTTCAGTAAGACTGTGGCTGCTAGACATCTAAAAGATGTGCTAATAATACCAGAATTCAAGACAGAGAAGAAAGTGCTTCCTTCCCATTGTAAGCCAGGACTCCTACATAACTGTTCTTAAACCAGATGAGGAGATAACAGAGATGGAAAGAAAAAACCAACCACACACTAGTCAAATAAGGCCACAAGATCAAAAAATAAGACTGTGTACTG
>VYZU01026611.1:0-10126 GCA_013401355.1 Ceyx cyanopectus | reverse complement strand
TATATAAATATATAATATTGAGGAAAATTAGATTTTTAGCATTTTACAATATTCTAAGTGTCTTTTCCTAACTACATTTTTGCTGTCATACTGATCTGCTTAAAATGTGTAAGTGATAGTCTAATTAGCAGACATCACTAGGCCCTTATGTCAATTGACATTTATTAGCCAAGGGAAGGCAGAAGAGGCATAGTCAGCTTTCATCCCTCTGGGGGAATCAGCCAACCATGGTCCAGCTCTTATCTAGGCACAATAGAATAAAAACTGACTGAAAAGGAGGAATTGGCTGTGGTGTTTAGTTTTGAAAACCTTATGTGAAACCTTAATGTTCAAACTAACTGTGGGTATAACATTGATGCCTGGGAGTACTTCTGTCTTTCTAGGTAACAAAATTGATGTTGGAGGACTGAAGAGAAAAAGGCTAAGGTTAAAACTCATTTTGTGAAGGGGAAGATAGGGAGACATTCTATGATCATAGCTCCTTTTCTGGAAAGGGAAGATATAATTTTCATTCAACATTGCAACTTACAATACCTTTCCATAAAATATTATGTGTAGTATTTAGGAAGGGTTATAACTAGCTAGTTCAGTAAAGAAACCTAATTCTAGTCTCACTTCTTGTATGATTATTCAGTGCATAAAAGAAATCAGCATGTATGGTTTTGCTTTACTATTAGTCATTTATGCAGAAGGAACATAAAGAATGCAGGAAAAGACAGAAAAAGGAATTATTTCTTTCCCTCACAGTAATATACCTGCAGACTTCACAGTGTTTGCAGTTCATACTTTCCTGATATTTCTACAGCTAATTCACTGCAACATTACCCAGAGTCCTTATGATTGCAGAAGTAGGTAGGGCTCCATTCTCTTCCTGAGTTACTGAGTAGATGTTAATTTTTTAGTAAAGTGGAAATTATTAACCTCTGATGCTGACAGATTTATCTGCTGTTTGACTGCGTATACAGTAAAATTTTCTTTTGCTATGTTTGATCAGTTCACATTAGTGACTTGAAACAATCAATACCACACTGTGTTTAAAATTATCTTCTAAGAGACACAAAGCAGTCAGGTGGAAAAAAATCTCAAGAGACCAGCATGAAACTAATAAGATTTACTAATAGCTTTTGCTTTCATAATTTGAAGAGAAACCAAAGAGTAGACACTGAATAGCTAGACTCTTAATTGGATATTGATCTAAACAAATATTCTCTTTCTATGTGGTTCTTAAAGTCAGTTATTGCCATTTGTTAGGACACATTCTATTTATCCTTATTTGTGTAGAAGTGGTACTGCTATTCTAAGTTACATAAAGATGCATTAGCAGTACCGTTTTAATAGACCTATTAAATTCACTTTGCTTTTATTTACTCAGAATTTGAGTATAGGCTGAGCATTCTATACAGCTGTAGAAAGAAGAGTACTGAAAATAATGTAATTATCACCATTTATGCTACTACTTTATTTTGTTAATTTGCATGGAACTGTGGTTTATGGAGGACTTGTGGTTTAACCACTTTTAAAAGTCTTATATATGGTTTAATACAATTTATCGTCCAGCTTCACTGGAGATTTTTCTTTGATTTGCATTTTCTGGGTTTTTTTACATTTTGCTTGCTTGCTTGTTTTACACTGTTGTAGAATTATTCCAAAATTTGTATGTCATTTTTTTCGAGACAGACTCCTTTAAGTTAAAATGCACTCATTTTCCAGACAGACTGCTTTCAAGTTAAAAAGATATAATCATACAGGCAGGGGTATGCAAAGCATACAGGATTCACACAGGTGACACTAGTGACCTTTTCTTATTCCTTTGCCAACTTTCTTACAAATGAAAGTAACAAAAAAATCCCCAAACCCACCAAAATATTGAATTAAGTAAATTACTTCATAGAAAGATTAATGTAATGTGATGATAAATACAAATCTTTATGGATTTGGTTTTGGTTCTTTGAGATATAAATCAAGATGGCATCATTAAAATAAAACCTACGTAGTAATTTGGAGGGTTGTAATTAATTCTTATTCTAACCTACTCACACTTGTTTTTATTTACCTATTAAGGTATTTAGAACCAAGACATGATATTTTGGAAGGTAAAATATCATAGGAGTACAGTAGATCCAGACCTCTACACCATAGCCTTATCCCTTCCTTGAGGTTACACCATTATAATGCTCCTTTAGAAGAGTAGCACAACCCCTAAACTGTATTTGTATTAAATTTAAAAGAAGTTTTAAAAAAGCATCAATAGAGATAGCTTGATTTTACTTAATAAGAAAATTAAATAAATCAGTAGTGATTGTATCAGTTTAGGGAAACTAAGAACTGTCTGCACCTCGAGCCTAGAGCTATGGATCTGTTGACCTCAGATTAATTTGACAATAGCATATTAGATTACTATGACTGCAAAAATTGCCTAATGAAGCAAAAGTTATGCTTAAATTTGTAAATATTCAAAGTACTCTGTTCTTCTCAAACACATTTTTATTAAACTGGAAGCAACTGAATTATATTTGAACCTTTACTTTGCCATGAAATTTGTGAAATCTACCTGTGTGTTTGAAAGTGATTGAGGTTTAGGAAGAGTCACAAATGCCTGTACAGAATGAGTGACTCTGTAAATCAGCTCCCAGAAGCTAGACTAATAAAAAAGATACTAGAAACAATGTTCTGATGGTCTCCAGTATAATCCATATAGATGGATGGGAACAGATGGGAAGAATAGATGGGAGCCTGAAGTGGCCACTCTTCAGTCTCTTGCCAAATATTAAAGGCAGAGGAAGTATAAAGTATTCTGGGTTGTCTGAGAGAAAGAAAACTTTCAGACCTGAGGTTGGGAAATGAGTTAACTATGCCAGGTGAATCCCAAGCAAATTTCTAGATCGCCCTTTTGTGTCTAAAGCTCCTAATAGGGAAGACAGAGGCCACTTGTGTGCTCGCCAGCAGCTGGATGTGGCTTTGGAATAGCAATGTTGATGTACTGACTGAGAAATATTTTTCAGAATCACACAGACACACTGATGTCTATCAGCAACATGAGCTGAGACAAGAGCCAGTCCTGTCTCCATCTAGCTGTGTGGGAAGCTTTAGCCAAAAAGGGTTGAAACGAGGAATGTGTTCCTATCTTCCACTGCAAGCCAAGCATTGTGACTGACACAATCCAATTTACCAGTACACAAACTGTAGACAGACTTTTGCAGCAACATCAAAAGGCAGCATCATAACAGCAGTTTTCTGTTTAAAAATCTTAGTGATTTTGTGTAATACTGAGGTTTTAGATCAAATGTATTGAAGTATATGGGAGGAGGACAGAACTGCATTCTGAGGTTGTTATGGTTGGGGTTTTTTCTGAAATATATTATTGTTTGTGACTAAGATGGAGAAATAGCTTCGAATTTGTTCCAGAAATCCAATTCTGCATTTTTTTATTCTGATCCCAGACTTTTTACATGACCATTGTCTAAGCATAAAATAATGGAATTTGTGCAAACTGTGTAAACACTTCAGAACTATTTATGTCTGATTTATTTGTCCTCTGAATAAATATTTTCTTAAAAAAAAGGAACATGAAAATATTAGCAGTGACAACGTTGGAAATTAGACTCACAGTTCTGGAGAAGACCTGAAAAGATCAATCAGTCTATCTCCTCATTTGAGGCAGGTTTCATAGCCATAACTCTACTTTGTTATCTCATGGATGTCTTAACTTGTTCTTAAAGACCTGGAGCACTCCCCAGTCTCCTCATTATTATGATTTATTTTTTTTTTACAGGAAAGCTTTTTTTCCTAATATTATCCTATGTTTTTATGCTTTGGTCGTGTTGATTGTCTCTATGGAAAGCAGCTTTATCTTTGATCTTGAGGAAGCTTTCCATATTTTTTACTGTTATGTTGTGTCCCCCTTTTGTCTTCTCCAATAAATAACTGTAACTGGTGAATCTTTCTCTGTAAATCACAAAAGCTCAGATTAACATAATCTGTTGTGACCCCAGCTGTACATTTGTATAGTTGATTGCCCTTGTCTGAGTAGATTGTCCTGCACTTCTTGCTCCCAGATTTCTCAGACCTTATCTCAGGTTTTCTTGAATCAGTTTCTGTCAACTCTCTTGTCCAGTGTGTGGTGATTCCCCAGTGATACACATATTTGAATTACTGCATCAACACATGCACAATCTCTTAATAAGTGTAATATAAACTTATACAAATGTACTGCACTGTGATATATCTAACCATGGAGGATGATAATAAACTGTAAAATTGAAGTAGGGCTATTTGAACGGGGAGTCTAAATATAGTTTTTTCATTCTCCTAAAGTATTTTTTATTTTAATTAATTTGTTTCCCCCAGCTTATAGCTGTTCAAATACCCTGTTGTATGTCAGTTGCCAGTAGTACTAGCTTGCTTCTGGATCAGCCTGGGGACACTGGTACTCAGGAAGTCCTGTCTGTGTTTTATTTTCCTCAGGTAGGTTCTGGGCCCAGAGTGAGGGAGCTGACATGGGAGAACAGGTGGTCTAGTTTGGTGGCATGGGGGGATTCCTCCCCTGCCTCAGTCCTTATATAGTTACAAAAACTCTAGAGCAGATTTTACAAGGTAGAGCAAAGACACAATTTCTGGACAAATGAGTAGCTGTAGTTGGGTAGATTCTAATCCTGAGTGTTACAAATGAAGATCAGTGAATTATTTCTCAGTTTAAAAAGGAAGAAGGAAGAAGTCTGGCATTCAGCTCTTCAAACAAGTATGAAATAGCAAGTGGTCTTCTGGCTGTTCTTTGTGTACCAAGATGTTCTGAGCCTTTGCAAAAAACAGGCTTTGAGTTCACTTATTGTTGTAGAATAACGACTAAACAGGAGAAAGGACTTAACATGAAACAGAAAACATGATCATAGCCAGAACATTACATTCATATCCCAATTTAAATATTTGTGAGAAGGAAACCATCTTTACTTTCCTAAATAGGACTTCCGTAGAACTTAAAAGGATAAAATTGTGATACTGAAGAAAGGATCAGAACAAAAGCATTTTGGAGTTCTGAATCAATCTGCTGGTAAAACTATTCTATTGAATATTTTTACAGGGAAAGCCACATGATATTAAAAAGCTGCAGACAACTTTCTTACCCATGTAAACTGTCATAATTATTAAAGCCAGTGGAATTATGTGTGTTCATAATAGCAGTAATTTTGATTAACTACATTTGAAGAGCTTTTTCTCCATTAACATATCCTGAACCAGTTTTTGTTATGAGCTAATTTTCTTACCAAACTTCCCTCTGGAAGATTTCTGAAGTTTGTAGATGCTATGATCCACCATTGTGAATTAGATCAGCACCTGCATGCAGTGGAGGTGTGCAGGTTCACAGGGAAAGGTTACTGTAGACAAAAAAACAGCATGAAAAGAAATCTTCCCTGCTGTTTTCAGTCATGTTTTTGGCTATTTGCATGGCTTCAGACGTGACTTCTTTTTATTACTTCCTAGGAAATACTTTTTTGTCCTTTTCATATGTGAGGTAGAAAAAGGCATTTGTGCTCCTCTTTTAGCCACTTTAAAGTTATTATTTATTTATTTATTTACTGTGAAGACCAGTTTAATTTGAATAACTAAACAGGAAATTATAATTAAGCAATTATCCCTCCTCAGCAACTTATTCAGAAATATGCAGGAACAAGTCAAATGAATAATGGAATACACAGGATTCATGCATTTCATGTGACACATGCATCAGCTTGATTTGAACAGACAAAGCAGCATCCATCAATGAAGCCTTTTTAGCCAAGCATATGATCCCTGAATTAAGTTTAAGAAAGATACATGTATATCTCTTTGGCATGCAGTAGAAGTCTGAGACTTCCTGTGATGGGTTTCAGTTCNATCTCCTCATTTGAGGCAGGTTTCATAGCCATAACTCTACTTTGTTATCTCATGGATGTCTTAACTTGTTCTTAAAGACCTGGAGCACTCCCCAGTCTCCTCATTATTATGATTTATTTTTTTTTTACAGGAAAGCTTTTTTTCCTAATATTATCCTATGTTTTTATGCTTTGGTCGTGTTGATTGTCTCTATGGAAAGCAGCTTTATCTTTGATCTTGAGGAAGCTTTCCATATTTTTTACTGTTATGTTGTGTCCCCCTTTTGTCTTCTCCAATAAATAACTGTAACTGGTGAATCTTTCTCTGTAAATCACAAAAGCTCAGATTAACATAATCTGTTGTGACCCCAGCTGTACATTTGTATAGTTGATTGCCCTTGTCTGAGTAGATTGTCCTGCACTTCTTGCTCCCAGATTTCTCAGACCTTATCTCAGGTTTTCTTGAATCAGTTTCTGTCAACTCTCTTGTCCAGTGTGTGGTGATTCCCCAGTGATACACATATTTGAATTACTGCATCAACACATGCACAATCTCTTAATAAGTGTAATATAAACTTATACAAATGTACTGCACTGTGATATATCTAACCATGGAGGATGATAATAAACTGTAAAATTGAAGTAGGGCTATTTGAACGGGGAGTCTAAATATAGTTTTTTCATTCTCCTAAAGTATTTTTTATTTTAATTAATTTGTTTCCCCCAGCTTATAGCTGTTCAAATACCCTGTTGTATGTCAGTTGCCAGTAGTACTAGCTTGCTTCTGGATCAGCCTGGGGACACTGGTACTCAGGAAGTCCTGTCTGTGTTTTATTTTCCTCAGGTAGGTTCTGGGCCCAGAGTGAGGGAGCTGACATGGGAGAACAGGTGGTCTAGTTTGGTGGCATGGGGGGATTCCTCCCCTGCCTCAGTCCTTATATAGTTACAAAAACTCTAGAGCAGATTTTACAAGGTAGAGCAAAGACACAATTTCTGGACAAATGAGTAGCTGTAGTTGGGTAGATTCTAATCCTGAGTGTTACAAATGAAGATCAGTGAATTATTTCTCAGTTTAAAAAGGAAGAAGGAAGAAGTCTGGCATTCAGCTCTTCAAACAAGTATGAAATAGCAAGTGGTCTTCTGGCTGTTCTTTGTGTACCAAGATGTTCTGAGCCTTTGCAAAAAACAGGCTTTGAGTTCACTTATTGTTGTAGAATAACGACTAAACAGGAGAAAGGACTTAACATGAAACAGAAAACATGATCATAGCCAGAACATTACATTCATATCCCAATTTAAATATTTGTGAGAAGGAAACCATCTTTACTTTCCTAAATAGGACTTCCGTAGAACTTAAAAGGATAAAATTGTGATACTGAAGAAAGGATCAGAACAAAAGCATTTTGGAGTTCTGAATCAATCTGCTGGTAAAACTATTCTATTGAATATTTTTACAGGGAAAGCCACATGATATTAAAAAGCTGCAGACAACTTTCTTACCCATGTAAACTGTCATAATTATTAAAGCCAGTGGAATTATGTGTGTTCATAATAGCAGTAATTTTGATTAACTACATTTGAAGAGCTTTTTCTCCATTAACATATCCTGAACCAGTTTTTGTTATGAGCTAATTTTCTTACCAAACTTCCCTCTGGAAGATTTCTGAAGTTTGTAGATGCTATGATCCACCATTGTGAATTAGATCAGCACCTGCATGCAGTGGAGGTGTGCAGGTTCACAGGGAAAGGTTACTGTAGACAAAAAAACAGCATGAAAAGAAATCTTCCCTGCTGTTTTCAGTCATGTTTTTGGCTATTTGCATGGCTTCAGACGTGACTTCTTTTTATTACTTCCTAGGAAATACTTTTTTGTCCTTTTCATATGTGAGGTAGAAAAAGGCATTTGTGCTCCTCTTTTAGCCACTTTAAAGTTATTATTTATTTATTTATTTACTGTGAAGACCAGTTTAATTTGAATAACTAAACAGGAAATTATAATTAAGCAATTATCCCTCCTCAGCAACTTATTCAGAAATATGCAGGAACAAGTCAAATGAATAATGGAATACACAGGATTCATGCATTTCATGTGACACATGCATCAGCTTGATTTGAACAGACAAAGCAGCATCCATCAATGAAGCCTTTTTAGCCAAGCATATGATCCCTGAATTAAGTTTAAGAAAGATACATGTATATCTCTTTGGCATGCAGTAGAAGTCTGAGACTTCCTGTGATGGGTTTCAGTTCAGAAAAAGAACAAGCCTACCTAGTTTATCTTACGGCACTAGGAGAGAAGAGCTAGTAAAACAAACAGGATGGAAGCTTAAAATTGGTTTGGTCAGTTTCACATGCAATTCTTTCAGATTCTACCTCTTTGCTGCTCTAAGTCATTATTTTATTGAACATTTCTTCCACAAATAAAGTGTTTTAAATGAAGATCACTGCGTAGCACCCACAGTTCATGCTGCCCTTGCCCTGCGGCCAAGGCATCATAACTGATTGTTATTGAAACTGTTAGAATAACTCAATATACGAAACCTTCAAGTCAGCCTTCATTTACAGTTAAAAGACAAATTAAGATTAGAAGGATCTTTTAACTTTGGAGAGGAATAAATTTTTAAAAGTCAGCTTCAAGTACTACACAGAGGAAAGCTGAAGTAGAAGGATGTATGTTGTGCAGCCTAGGGATTTCCGTGCTTCTATTTAATAATGAAAAAATGTTTCTCAAGTGAAGAGTCTGTTTTCCAAACATACATCAGTGTATATGTACATACCTTGATGATCCTGATCATCATGATCGGATGATGAGAATTACTGAATATAAAACCCAAACAAAATAAAACACAAACCCCCCTCTGTCTCTCTACAGATATCCAGTGTAGGGAGCTAAATGCTTTAAACAGATGAACTTGTAATGAAATATGGTTCATGAAAAAAACTGAGCATGTATCACAGGTTTAGACTGTGGTCTTCTGATGAAGGAAATTCTTATAAAATTTAATGCATTTTCTGGTTCTTAACAACTTATGGAACCATGACTAGGAATAAACACAGCCAAATTGTGTTAAGCTATATCTTCTACTACTCAGCAAGTTGTAGGTTGCCATTTAATCAGGAGGACATGCAAGAAGGCTGTTTATCAGATTGTCTGGAATTTGATAGATTAGCCACACAGAGATTTGAAAACAGAAGTATGCACAGAGTATATCTATTAAAATATCTATGTAAAACAAGGAAAACTATGTAGAACAATTACAGATATACAAGTTAAATAATAGCTATGAATTTTATCCAGGGGAAATAGTTAATCTATTGACAAATTTAAACATATTCACTAATTAAAATGTCTGTCACATAAACTTCAGAGACAAAACTTGGGACATGTCAGGTGTAACCAGCCTGTACAGATTCACTCTTGAATTGTAGTTATTATATTTAATTAGATGTCTGCTTCTCTCATTGGTATAAAACTATCCTTTTGCTGATGATTTAGAATAACGTTACTCCTTAATTCAACCAGGAACCTTAAGTCATTAACATCTTTGTTAATGTATTTGGATACCTGAATCTATCAAGTTATGAGACTGTAGAGTTTTATGAAGATTCTAGCAAGAAAATATATTTTATATAAATGAAAAATCAGTGTGGTGGTTGAAATATGCCTGCATATATTCCTTTGAGTCATTGTTTTTTTAGATCATGAAGGTGGTTTGAGCCTTGCCATTAACTTTAGTTTTTATATACTCAGAAGTTGTTTGTTTTATTAATGAAACATCTGAACCTGGTGGTTGTTTATTTCATGTTTAATTCAAATGTAGAGTACATTTCTAAACCTTTAATCATTTATATGTTTCACTGGAAGTCCTTCCTACAAGTCACTACTTTGGAAAATACCCTGTATACAGTATGATGGGGTGGTTGGTTTTTTTATCATCCCCCTATATGATGTTTAGGCAATTATGTTTCATATACAACTTCTTTAGTTGATTTTCAAGTGTATCTGAAGTTGGGGAGGCTGAAAACTTTTTTTTCCCTGGCAGTGCCTTTCTGTCTAGAACCCTGTGTATTTTTGTAATCTGTACTTGGGAGTAAACATGATAATGCCTTAACCTTCTAAATTATGAGTATTGTGACATACAGTAGACACATGAGATAAATCTAGGTTTATACATCAGTGGGAATTACTGAAGTGAATATAAATTCCACTGAAATCTAGCAAATATTCTATGTTATCATGAAGGGCAGGTTAGATTAGATTCTCAGGTGTGCTCCCT
>VYZU01026610.1:1138-29067 GCA_013401355.1 Ceyx cyanopectus | reverse complement strand
AATGTTTGTGGCTTTAAAGTAGAGGAGATGAGTCTGACTGTTCTGCAAAGTTTAAGCTTAAGATGAGCATGCTTTTGAGAATGCAAACTGTATTTTTCCATTAATCTTAAGGTAAATATTTGGGTTGAAGATAGTCAAAGTCTTTGATGCTCTGAAAAAAACATATCCCTGTTTTAACTAACTCTAATATCTATTTTTCTTGTTCTTTGTTAAGTACATACATTAGTTTATAACAAACCCAGGGCAGGAGGTGAGGGTTGGAGATGGGGGCAGAAATATGAATAGGTTGGAATTTATCAAGATTCTTTTAATGAAAAAGTAAAGAAGAAAAATTATTAAATGCTGCAAGTTCTGTAGAAAAGACCACAAAAACAGACAAATGGCAAGTGTCATAACATGCACATACAAACCTGACATAATACTTTGAAGATATTCTGCTTCATTATACCCTCAACTCATTGCAGTTACTAAAATAACTGTCTATCTGCTTATCAGAATAAAGATGGTGCTCACAAAAATACTCATCACTGTAACATTTTCCTTCTTAAAATCTTTATCTTCACTAAACCCTCAAAATTGACACAATTGTTCATATTTAAACTTACTGAAATACCACCCCTTTCACACCAGTAACAAGTATGGCAGATATTATTTTAAGATAAAGCTTTAAATTAGAACAGGTTTTGTGGATTTAACATCTGCAAGTGGATGCCTACATCTGAACTTGTCAAACTAGACTGAGGCAGAGTGAAGCTAGTGAAGAGAGGTTCACGTAAAATGAAATTTGCCTGACAAATTTTGGATATCCACTGTGTCTCAGAAGCACCGTTTTTAACCACTGCAAATAAAATGATCCAAGGAAGACTCTTCTCTTGCATTTTGCCTCCTGCATTTTTGTAATGAATCTTATCCTCAGTAATATATGAGGANAGTTCATTCCCTTCACCTTATGGAAAGAAGATTTTCCTTTGTTTTAATGAGCTTAAGATAAAGCCTTTACAGAGCAGCTGCTGCATTCACAAGGTCTGGAAGTGAGCAGCTTTCTCACAATAGCTCCTTGAGTAAAGTCACAGAGAAATCCCACACCAACAGACAGTCCTTGTGCTATAAAGTGAAGAAGCTGCACCTCTCCAGGTACACCAATGATAACCCCCAAGCAAGCTGGTGGAAGCATGACAGCAGTTATGACAAGCTTCACCATCTGCTCTGTGTGAGTAAGGAGGAGAAAGCATAGGAATGGTATACTCCACTGGTACAGGCCCTTGGCATCTCTGTGAGAGGAGGATTTTTCCCTGGGAATTATACTGGCATAGCTGAAAAGAAACCTGGCAATTTGGATAAACTAAATTGTAACTCTCATTCTGCATCAATAACTATGGAGATACAAGTTATTAAATGTGCCAGATGTATCCCATATCAGGATGAACACAAATTTTACAGCTTGAAGATTCATAGGTTTTAAAGTCTACTAAGAAATAAAAAAAACCCCAACCCATACAACCTCAAAAATATATAACCTTAATTTGAAAATAAACATTAGCTGTCCAATTAAGTAATCAGTTACACAGTACACATTAGTTTATTGTGGAGAAATACATTCCAAAGGACCAGGGTTTTTGTTTTGCTGTGTGTGAGGTTTGTGGGTTGTTTGTTTTCTCTCTTTTTTTTTTTTTTCCTTATTTCTTCTTTTTTAAATAGACTCTTGGATTCTTAATAGGATGTTGACACTTCCCTCATAAGGCTCTCTTTCATCTTACATGAAAGACAGAACAAGTAGCCTGTTTTCTTGCACAGAGTAATAGATGATTCACTTGGATACATACAACTGCCACCTAAAAAACATCAGTGCGAGTCTAAAATTAGAGTTCTGTGATATGACTCACAAGGAGAAGCTTTGTGACAGTAACTAGGATATTTTTAAGCAAATGAGGTCCAAAGTGTAAAATAAAAATTACATTCTAGAAAGTCTGTCGAATAAATTGCTAATAATTGTTACATAATAAGTGTTATTTTATTTTTATCTGTGTGTTTAATCTACCTGCAAGTATATTCTCTGAAGTATATTATCATCCTGATAGTTAAGGGTGGTGAAGCTTCTGATTTCTGCAAAAGGGCAATACAGGATTGCAGGAAAACAGTAGAACTTTCTTGCTGAAATATTTTGCCTTTACACTGCAGAATTCTCTACAAGCATGACCAGCAATGTTCCTCTACTATTAACTATTTTAATGCTTATTAATTAGTAACTAGGGACAATATACCTGTCCTCCTGTAGTTTTCAGTTCCTCTAGTATTAAAAAACAACAGACTTGGCATTCCAGAGGGGAGGGTTATTTATTATCATGACAATTTGCTATGCTCAGATTTAATAATACACCAAAATGTACAACATGCATTGTAGGAAGATACTACAGCACAGCTGTGAGAAGATAATTTTTCAAGCCTGCAGTATACTCTAGTATAAACAGGAAGTTAATTAGGTATCACAAAACAGACAAATGGCAAGTGTCATAACATGCACATACAAACCTGACATAATACTTTGAAGATATTCTGCTTCATTATACCCTCAACTCNAAAAAAAAATAAATCTGTTTGCTTAATGTCTACTGCTACCATGGTATGGATGGAAAAAAAATGTTAGGATATAAAAAGAAGGAAAGGATCCAAAAAACTTAAGGGGGAGAAGAGGAGGGGAATCCAGAAGAAAAACAACCCAGAGAACTCAGTGAAGAGTGCTAATATAAGGAAGGTATTAAAATTACAGGTGATACAAAGTTGTATGTACCTTTACATAAACAAGGACCAGACTGAGCTGATGTGACCTCTGTGTATTGAAGCTTTACATAAGTGCACAATTACTTGAACTATGGCTCCTTTCCATCATACTGGGTCTTCACAACTGACCATTTGCCTGCTTTCCCACACAATTAAGTGTCTCTACAGGGAGCTTACAAAAGCCCAAAATAGCCAGAAGCCAAAGTGAGCTTAAGAGCCTAATAAGACCAAAAGTACAACTCACAACCAAATAGAAGATTGAGAATAATTTTTTTTATACTTTCATATCACTTGTAGATTGTTAAAACAGAGTGATCGTCTTGTAACATTATACTGTTTAAACTACTGTAATTTGTACATCCTAAAACTGGTTTTACTGAATGGGGTTAAAATAGATAACAGTCTCAAAATACCAGTGATAATNTTCACTGAAATAAATGCTGCATTGCAGACTGAAATGAAAGCTAACTGCTGTAAAAAAAAATAATAATACAGCTCTTTTCACTGAGTGACTTATTGCTCTATTTGACAAAACATTCTTATACAGCATGATACTAGAACATGGTGGGTACTGTAGTTATTTGTGGTACTAGTGAAAGAAATGTTCTGATTGTATTCTTTTCCCTATGTTTTTGCAATGCCTACAGACAGCTCAGGATTTATCTTTGACAGCAATACATCACATCTTTATTATCAGATACCTGGCTTAGAAGAAACCTGAAGTAGGTTCTCAGAGGACTTGTTTCCATACGCATAAGCCAGAATTTAATACCTCTAGCAGTAGTGATTTTACAGCCAGCCCTAGCAACTTTCTTTATCCAATGTTAACTAATATTTAACCTGGCTGAAGCCTAACTCTTTCACGTGTTTTTGTTGTAGTAAATGAAAACACTTGAAGTCTTTTCTCTTTCATTTTTACCCTTTAACAATTTTCTGTTCAGCTATAATGTTTTGTTGGGGTTTTTTTTCCCAGCTGTCTTAACCTTCACACATAAACCTTGTATGTCAATATTTTGTTCTGAAATAATACTAACTGAAACTTTCTCACACTGCAAATAAATAAACAAAAAAAAGTAAATAAATAGATCCTGCCTGCATTTCTCCTGTTAAGCAACATGCCGGCTGTAATGCTGTTCAGACTCCCAGCTCATCATTCAGATTTACTTGGCTTTCAGGTCATATAGTCTACAGAATCAATAGAGTCAAAAGAGGCTTTTTTCCTTTAACACACTGCCATTGAGTAATGGATTGCCTTAGTTACAAGACTTGCTCATCTGAAAGATTAATAATTTACTCTGGGATCTTTTGTAACTCGAGAATCTTCTAAATCCAAGAAAGTTGCAAGAATCCAGCTGGGACATTTCAAAGAGTGAAAGATTGCAAAGAAAAGGCAGCAGCAGCACTACAGGGAACCAGCATGCACTAGCAAACTGGAGAGAAGGAAAATGTAACTAGGGCAGTATTTGTGATGTAGGGGTAAAATTCAACTGTGCAAGGTATGAAGCATGCCCCTCCTGACCAAGCACACCTTTTCACTTTTGCTCATATTTACAAATACAATCTTGTGGTTTTTGCAGACAATAAAACTGCAAATAGCACTGAAAGGGGAGACTCTGCCATTTACTTTTTGCCAGGAGCTCACCTGACTTCTACAAATGAATTTTGAACTGGCTCAGGTCTAGGGTAAGAGGAGGAAGAGCAATGGTGGAAAAAAAGTTGGAAACATGCATGCAGTGAAACAAGGTAGCTTTCAGTGGCTGGTATCTGTTAAATCAGCTTAGTCTAATGTCAAACTGTGGCTCTTGGCACTGTTGACTTAGAGAGAAAGCAACCAAGGAAAAATGCCAATGAAAGTACATATTAACAAAGTTCCTGTCAGCTAAATAGAAAAAAAAAATAAATCTGTTTGCTTAATGTCTACTGCTACCATGGTATGGATGGAAAAAAAATGTTAGGATATAAAAAGAAGGAAAGGATCCAAAAAACTTAAGGGGGAGAAGAGGAGGGGAATCCAGAAGAAAAACAACCCAGAGAACTCAGTGAAGAGTGCTAATATAAGGAAGGTATTAAAATTACAGGTGATACAAAGTTGTATGTACCTTTACATAAACAAGGACCAGACTGAGCTGATGTGACCTCTGTGTATTGAAGCTTTACATAAGTGCACAATTACTTGAACTATGGCTCCTTTCCATCATACTGGGTCTTCACAACTGACCATTTGCCTGCTTTCCCACACAATTAAGTGTCTCTACAGGGAGCTTACAAAAGCCCAAAATAGCCAGAAGCCAAAGTGAGCTTAAGAGCCTAATAAGACCAAAAGTACAACTCACAACCAAATAGAAGATTGAGAATAATTTTTTTTATACTTTCATATCACTTGTAGATTGTTAAAACAGAGTGATCGTCTTGTAACATTATACTGTTTAAACTACTGTAATTTGTACATCCTAAAACTGGTTTTACTGAATGGGGTTAAAATAGATAACAGTCTCAAAATACCAGTGATAATAGAGCAATTTAACTGGGGTGGCATGTTTGTTAGGATTGCAGTGCAGACTGAATTTTTGAGATCCACTATAGGTAAGGACTGCTTGACTAAATAGGCCACCCAGTTATCAATGCAATGCCACTCAGAAAATCTCTACCCAGCACAGACTACTTAATGAGAAATTGGATGAAACAAATAGAGGAAGGAAAATGTGGGAATGAGAAAAGCCTGCAGTACTTGTATGATACAGTGACTGTTCAACATCACTTTACAATCCAGTAAGAGCAAGTCAGCATACAAGAGTGACACAGTCCAGAAGAATTGGATATTTACTTTTTCTTTTTTTTTTTCAGAAACGGTTTGCCTGTAACAATGCAATATTTATAGAAAATACTTTAATAATGTCAGAGTTACAGGCATAAGAGTTTTACTGGCTTGTTTTCCAGCACCCCTTGCTTTGATTTTTGCAACTATTAAAAATGCTTTAAGAACCTTTTGTGTATGACTAGCTATAATGCTAGCAAAACTTGAACCTCCTATAGGCTAAGGAAAAGAGTTTTTGTGCCAAGTGGCATTTAATTCCCTGTGCAATCCCAAAAACAATCTCAGGAATGTAGATCAAAATCAGTGGTGTACATCAGTTCTGCTCACATTTTGTGAGTGCATAAGGTACTGGAGAAAACCTCGAACTGTGGTGGCAAGGAATAAATTATGCAAAGACAATTACACGAAAGGATGTCACCAGTTCATTCTGTAGTACCATAAGAGTGTCTTCCTCATTCTTAAATTCAGCAATGAAAAAAAAACATGTATTGCCTCTCATCTCTCTCTGCAGCCAATGAGGAGAAATAGGCTGATGAAGAAAATTAATTACACCTTTCTTAAACACCTGCCTTAGGTTGCATTAGCTCCTGTAGTCATCATGCCACCACTGAAGTCCCTGAAAGTTTGACTTGGCTGACGCAGGTGAGAGACCTGAGCACTGAACAGGGAAGCACCATTTGAGTGAGCACTGAAGGAAGGAGAAGTAGCACTCAGAAGCCAGTGGAAAGATGACACATGCAACTGAGAATGCCAGCAAAAGAGTGACATAGACAACTCTATGCTTTTTAAGCTTTTTTCTGGTCTTTCCTCCACTCTCCCACCACAAATGCTTACTAGAAACCTGTGAGGTGAATATGAGACAGCATTGTGGAGGAGGAAGCACAGCTTGCTTTACCTCTCTCCCTCAGTGCTGATGAGTTCCCAATCCTGACAACTTGTAGCACTCCCAGACAGCAGCACACAAGAACTCTCCTGCCTCAGTTTACAGCCAGGTACAAAAGCAGCTGGTGTAAAGCACAACTGCTGCTTGGAACTGACAGAGGATCCCTCACACCATCTCCATTCCTGTTGTACCCTGAATACTTTCAATTCTAATCTCACCCTGAGCTATGCACACAGCTCCAACTGCACCGATTCTGGGCTGGCATGCAAACATGCCATAAATATCTGTGTTCCTGTGTCCATACCTGCTCCTGTTTCAGCTGACTATAATTTCTGAAAGGTAGAGCAACCTCAATTCACAAGGTCTAAGGTAGTCGCAGTGCAGAATGTCTGCTCATCCATTATGCAGAAGTATAGACTAAAAAAAGACTTGGGCTCCAAGCACTCCGGTCTTGGCACAGGTGATTTATTGAGGTAGTGTTTCTGCAGCAAAACTCAGATCCCAGCCAATACCAAGCTGAACTGATTCCATCTGAGAAGCAAATACCAGTTATAGGTATGACTTCAAACTAATGTGTGCTGCCAAATTTGCATTTAGCTCATACTTTTTCTAAAATTTCTTATTTTTGCTTAATTAAAAAATACATATATTTGTGGAATATATATATCACATTGAACTACAGATCAGATCTTATCAGAAGAAAATGTAAAAATAAAAAACAGTTATGAAAAAATCAAAGTGCAAATAAACAGAACAGCCATTTTGTCAGCAACAGGTTTACAGAAGTATAGAAAGTTAGTACATAACAGTGTCCTTAGTAGTCCACATGCTCTGCAAATACCTGCTGTAGCATCCTCCTTACTCACTGCTTCAGAGTACTAGACTGGATAATCCTCCCTGAACAAAGCTCAGTTCCCTCTGACCCTTTCCTTTGCAATGTCTCCAGAACCTTTGAGCACGACTGCCATTTCTTGAATTAATTTATTCATATTACACTTACGATCTCACAGGTTCATAATTTTTTTTTCTTTCAGTATTTTTTTCCTCTGAAATAGTTACTAAGAACAGGTCTTCTTTTAAGCATATGGTATGCTGATATATATGTGTGTGTGTAGATACACAGTGTACTGAGACCTCTGCCTATTCTGTGATCAAGGCTGCCTCACTGTACCCTTGCACTCTCAAATTTTTGTCTATCTGGAGTGCCTCACCCTAACATTTAAACCACAAATTCTCTCATCACGGAATATTTCCTCACTCTATGTTTATGGACACTTTCAACAACCTTTGTCCAAGATTGTGGCCTAAGAATTATCAAACACAAAAATAGCAAGGAAAAATATAGTAACTGTACAGAAGGCTGAGGAATATCAAACAGAAGCTTCTGGAACTGGATAAGTGCTGTAGCACATCACTGTAGCAGGTCAAAATAGGAGACTATGCATCTTTATTCTTATATTTACCTACTAAGCCTACATGGAAATCATGTATGCTAGCTCTAGCTGCTGGCTGGGAAGCTGAGTTCAGATATCCTGAATTTATATTGTTATTATAAACAATAAATGGAAGGAAAAGACAACAGGAAGATAAAGCTTCCAGATTTAGCAGAAGGACAGCAAGGGTTCTGTGCATATAATCTTTTGATTAAGTCAGTGGAAGACAGTGTGTAAAGAACATAAGAGGTCATGGATTTAGGATCAAGTTTAAAAGTTAACCTATAGCAGTACTGACAATTTCTTTCCAGTCAATGTTGTAATTTGAACAAGAATATACACTCTGAATGCAACATTTTAACTTGCGTTTAGCATTCACGTGTACAACTTCTAAAAAAATAAGACAACAACTTTATTTAATAATGCTTCATTACAAACTCATGAAACCATAATGAATATTCAATTAATACTGCAAAGACAAGCAGCAACAAGTATTGCTTAACTAATAAATACTATTTTATCAGCTCACAGAATCATAGAATGGCTGGAAGGGATCTCTAAAGGTAATCTAGTCCAGCCTTGTCCAACCTCACCTTGAATATCTCCAGGGTTGAGGCCTCAACCACCTCCCTGGAGAGCCTGTTCCACTGTTCTACCACCATCAAGGTAAAGAACTTCTTCCTGATATCTAGTCTAAAGCTCCTCTTCTCTAATTTAAACCCATTACCCCTCGTCCTCTACCTGTAGACATCATAGATGAGAACAGATATAACTTATAGTTTCTTTTCTATGAGAAAACTGATGCACAATCAGGTCATGAGAGAGAAACAGAACCAAAGCCTCATAATCTTCAATTTGTTGTCCTGTCCCATGGACTCCCCTTCATAGTATCAGCTGCTTTTAAACACCACTATTGATGCTATACCAAAGGACTCATAATCAGAGCCCCTCAGATATACTACAGGTATTTTCCAGTAGTTAAGTTTAGAAAAGTTATTAAACCAGAAATATTGTCCTGACTCTGCACTGTAGTAAAAAACAGAAACATCCATTTATGAATGAGTGGCAAAGTGCCAGCACAAGTCAGTTTCTTACCTTGAAGTCGTTGCATGACATTGGCAATATCTCTAGATCTTGACACTAGTCGGGATGAAGCCATGATCTCTTAACAGTGAGAACACTTCCCTTCCAAGCTGGTTACCTCAGTGAGGTATGGATCTCAGATGGCTTCCTTTCAGTGTTCAACCCTCAGCCCTGGCACAGCATGCTTGGGGCAGCCAGACACCTCTGCTCACCAGCCTTGGCCAGGAAACAGCACTGGCAAGCAGCCTCAGCACCTGAGAAAGAAAGCACCAAAGCTTAGTGGGAAGTTTTACCAGCTCTGCAAAACTAAGAAGTCTGAACCTTAATAACTATTTTAACATGTAAATAGTGGTGTGTTTTGCCCATAGTGTACACCCCGGCCAGAGACACAGTTAATGCTGAAAGGTTGCTTGGCAATCATCAGAGGAATGAAGCTGCAAAAAATAAAAAATCATTAGAAACAATTGGCAACCACCAAACACTTTCTTAAGGATGCTTGTGGATATTGTTTTACAAATAACAATAATGTTATACATATTAAAGGTAATACTAGAGTAGTTCTTAATGTAAGTGATATTAGGCATAAAGGAGGAAAAATGAAATCATTTGTAAAATCCAGAAGTTGTACAACTCCCATTCTATTTCAACATGCTAGAAAGGAGCACGTGATAGTAACTGATCAAGAAAATTTATAGTAATTGCTACAGATAATCCCTAATTTCATTAGACTATGTGCTTTAATCTGAAAATTTGAGATTCACATACTTTATAATTAAATAAAATTGTATTTACATTCACTTTTATAGTGGATGATGATGCATTTGACATCAAAAGCTCTGAACTAGAACTGCTACATGAATGTAACACCTGTAACTGTAGTAGGATCTACATGACTATAAATCAGATCAAAACAATGAAGTTAAGTTAGTCAGATAAAGTTATCAATAACATCTTATATTCTGTTTCCCTGGTAAGAACTGAGAGTATAGACACCAAGAATAATTGGATTCATACTGCACCCACCGGGTGCATCCCAAATTCAAGATGATATATAGTTGATCAATACAATGAATATGAGGGAGTTTATTGGCACAGTGCACTTTCCTCTTTTCCTAGCCCCCAGGCCTGTCTGATATGAGTCCTCCAACATCAGGCAGACAAGCCTTTAGGCTGCACAGCTTCAGATACGCTTCACTGTCCCAAAGGAGCTGTGTGAACATGGAAAGGCTGCCAGAGGAAATCACATCTCAGTATTTCCTTTTCTGTCCCTTCAAACCCTGCCTGACCCAAGAACTCCCTGTTTTCCCTCTTACTAATGTTTTTATTGTATGTTTACCTTGTATTTTGGATACGTAAGTGCTGCTTAGGTCAGCAAACCCAAGCTGTTTTTAAACCAATGGCTGGAACAACACGCAGAACAGACTGAAAAGTCCACATGTCTCATGGGCAGTGCTTTTGCATACCATAACCAGGATGGTAGCAATACCTAATCCAGCCACATTACTGCTATTTTTACATACATCTATGCTTTGCACAGGACATCTGGATGCTCATATTCCTGCTCTCTTCCTATGCATGCCTACTCTCTCTTTCAGGGGCCTCCTCTCTTCTGTCCCCCTTCCCACCTTCCAGACTTTGACCTACACCATTCTCAGAATGCACAGAGACTGTGCATACCTTTCCCAAACTTAGAAAGGGACCCTGGCAGCTAGGAAGACTCCTCTTGCAACAGTTAGGCACAATAAATTGCCACAATTACATCTCTCAGCTTCAACACTGGCTGGGGCTGATGGTGCTGTGGTGTTGCTGAATCATCACACAGATGACCAGAGCTCTCTTCCACAGCCAACACTCAACATCAAACAGTCTCTGGCTTGGTGGATGAAGAGCAGAAGGAGATAACACTTTTAGCAGTACTGTGAGATACAGTGACAACAGAAGCTGCTAGAATAATTGTTGGGCAGAGACAGGGTATTAAAAATGCCTTGTCTGTTTTTTTGCTAACACCAGTAACTGTATCAGAATACCACCCTCACTCATACCTTGCTGGTCCTGGTATAAACAGCCATACATGAACAGATTTAGAGGAGCTGTGGAAGATGGGGATCCAATTCTAAGTTAAAAGTGTCTGGAAAATTGTAATTAAGAGATATGTTCCATCTACTCATACAGCAGGCTGAGTCACTGTGCACCAATAAAGGGCAGACTCGCAATTAATAATTTATCTAGCTAATATTATATTATATGCTGCATAAGAAGAATCTGTGGTTCTAAATATGTCTCCTCATTCAAAAGCTTCTTTGAAAGAAGTGGGAATTAACTCATTTAAAGAGGACATTAAGTTAGTACAGGTGGGGTGTGCAAAGTCACCTCCACAGACAGAAAATGACAGCTCAGAGTGAGGTGAGGCCTCACCAGCACAGAGTAGAGAGGGAGAAGAATCTCCCTTGACCTGCTGCCCACACTCTTCCCAATGCAACCCAGGATGCCATTGGCTTTCTGCAGTGAAAATGTCAGTGGAATAGATGAAGCAAATATTTACACACCCTTCTCACCCATCTTCAGCCAACAGCTAAACCTCCACAGAACAAGAAAACTTAACATGCACAGATATTCAATGTAATAGAGGGAATATTTTTCCTGACTTCTACAAATAGTTAAATCCTGCAAGAAAAACAATCTTAAATATCAGAAAGATGTATTTTTTAATTCTGTAAACATTAAAATAATTATAGCTGTTACATAAAATAATTCAAAACAAATGCAGTGACTCATTTCAGTGCCAGACACAAAAGTGTATCTTCAGGTGGATATATTTTCAAAATGCAGAGGCTTTTAAAAATGTGTATGTCTTAAATCTCATAAATCTTAGCCTGAAATAAACCTGAAGGACTACATGAGCTGTTCCCTGCTTTTTCATTTAACTAGTGATTATTCATTGTTATTAACATTTTTTGGTCTGAACATACAGGGAATAAATAGACAAGAGTGAAATGGAATGGTTTTCAATATATATTAGATATTTTTTTTAATTACATTTGGCACTTACCTGGATTTAATGGTGAAGTTATGATGACACTATTTTCTTAATTTAATATGCTAGTATTGTTTTTAGATTAAAAGAGGATATCTGAACAACTTTTTGTCATACAAAAAACTTTAAACCTAACAATCTCTATAGTAATATGCAGTTTACAGTTCTCTATATTCTCTTCAAATGCCAGAAAAGGAGGATGCCAGTTCTATGGAAAATATAAGAAAAACACTATTTAAAAAAAAAAAAAAGTGTTTTAAAATAGAAAAAAAATCTATTATGGGTTAGCTTTACCAGGTCTCAGTACAATTCTCATTTTCCCACTGTGCTCAGGAGAGATTTGAATTATATGGAATTANCCAACATCAGGCAGACAAGCCTTTAGGCTGCACAGCTTCAGATACGCTTCACTGTCCCAAAGGAGCTGTGTGAACATGGAAAGGCTGCCAGAGGAAATCACATCTCAGTATTTCCTTTTCTGTCCCTTCAAACCCTGCCTGACCCAAGAACTCCCTGTTTTCCCTCTTACTAATGTTTTTATTGTATGTTTACCTTGTATTTTGGATACGTAAGTGCTGCTTAGGTCAGCAAACCCAAGCTGTTTTTAAACCAATGGCTGGAACAACACGCAGAACAGACTGAAAAGTCCACATGTCTCATGGGCAGTGCTTTTGCATACCATAACCAGGATGGTAGCAATACCTAATCCAGCCACATTACTGCTATTTTTACATACATCTATGCTTTGCACAGGACATCTGGATGCTCATATTCCTGCTCTCTTCCTATGCATGCCTACTCTCTCTTTCAGGGGCCTCCTCTCTTCTGTCCCCCTTCCCACCTTCCAGACTTTGACCTACACCATTCTCAGAATGCACAGAGACTGTGCATACCTTTCCCAAACTTAGAAAGGGACCCTGGCAGCTAGGAAGACTCCTCTTGCAACAGTTAGGCACAATAAATTGCCACAATTACATCTCTCAGCTTCAACACTGGCTGGGGCTGATGGTGCTGTGGTGTTGCTGAATCATCACACAGATGACCAGAGCTCTCTTCCACAGCCAACACTCAACATCAAACAGTCTCTGGCTTGGTGGATGAAGAGCAGAAGGAGATAACACTTTTAGCAGTACTGTGAGATACAGTGACAACAGAAGCTGCTAGAATAATTGTTGGGCAGAGACAGGGTATTAAAAATGCCTTGTCTGTTTTTTTGCTAACACCAGTAACTGTATCAGAATACCACCCTCACTCATACCTTGCTGGTCCTGGTATAAACAGCCATACATGAACAGATTTAGAGGAGCTGTGGAAGATGGGGATCCAATTCTAAGTTAAAAGTGTCTGGAAAATTGTAATTAAGAGATATGTTCCATCTACTCATACAGCAGGCTGAGTCACTGTGCACCAATAAAGGGCAGACTCGCAATTAATAATTTATCTAGCTAATATTATATTATATGCTGCATAAGAAGAATCTGTGGTTCTAAATATGTCTCCTCATTCAAAAGCTTCTTTGAAAGAAGTGGGAATTAACTCATTTAAAGAGGACATTAAGTTAGTACAGGTGGGGTGTGCAAAGTCACCTCCACAGACAGAAAATGACAGCTCAGAGTGAGGTGAGGCCTCACCAGCACAGAGTAGAGAGGGAGAAGAATCTCCCTTGACCTGCTGCCCACACTCTTCCCAATGCAACCCAGGATGCCATTGGCTTTCTGCAGTGAAAATGTCAGTGGAATAGATGAAGCAAATATTTACACACCCTTCTCACCCATCTTCAGCCAACAGCTAAACCTCCACAGAACAAGAAAACTTAACATGCACAGATATTCAATGTAATAGAGGGAATATTTTTCCTGACTTCTACAAATAGTTAAATCCTGCAAGAAAAACAATCTTAAATATCAGAAAGATGTATTTTTTAATTCTGTAAACATTAAAATAATTATAGCTGTTACATAAAATAATTCAAAACAAATGCAGTGACTCATTTCAGTGCCAGACACAAAAGTGTATCTTCAGGTGGATATATTTTCAAAATGCAGAGGCTTTTAAAAATGTGTATGTCTTAAATCTCATAAATCTTAGCCTGAAATAAACCTGAAGGACTACATGAGCTGTTCCCTGCTTTTTCATTTAACTAGTGATTATTCATTGTTATTAACATTTTTTGGTCTGAACATACAGGGAATAAATAGACAAGAGTGAAATGGAATGGTTTTCAATATATATTAGATATTTTTTTTAATTACATTTGGCACTTACCTGGATTTAATGGTGAAGTTATGATGACACTATTTTCTTAATTTAATATGCTAGTATTGTTTTTAGATTAAAAGAGGATATCTGAACAACTTTTTGTCATACAAAAAACTTTAAACCTAACAATCTCTATAGTAATATGCAGTTTACAGTTCTCTATATTCTCTTCAAATGCCAGAAAAGGAGGATGCCAGTTCTATGGAAAATATAAGAAAAACACTATTTAAAAAAAAAAAAAAGTGTTTTAAAATAGAAAAAAAATCTATTATGGGTTAGCTTTACCAGGTCTCAGTACAATTCTCATTTTCCCACTGTGCTCAGGAGAGATTTGAATTATATGGAATTAAAAAAGAGATAATACATTTTTTCCTTTCATTGGTAAACTTAAAGTACCATTGGCAAGACCAGGTTGTGTTTCATCTTTAAATTCCTGAAGTTTATAAAACACATTAAAGGAAAATAGGCCTGTCAGCAGCATGGTTCCAGAAAAACAGAGACATCTGCTAGGTTCAGACAATATATAAGATGTGCAATGATGGCTGAAGATAAACCTGACCAAAAAAAGGATTAAAAATTATCTGACTGTGCGTCTTGTTGGCACAAATTGCAGATTCCTACTACACCAAGTTGATGCCACATGTAGCAGCCTGGGGAAGATTACTACTGATGCAAAAGCATGGTTGTACCTGAAAATAGAATTTTTGACTTCTATCATCTTCCATTATAACAGCAATGGGTGAAGAAAGTCCAGACAATCAAGGATAAACACAGATAAATAAAGATATTGATGAGAGCAAGAAATAGACAGATGGCTGTCTATTTCACTGTCTATCACAGTGAAAGGACTGTTTCTAATCTGGGACATATAAAAAAAAAGAAGTATTATATGAAAATGGCTTCTAGCTTGCAGGAGTTTCTTGAATTTTTTACTCTTGTTTTTTTCCTCTCTATATATTAGAGATATATAAGAAATACAGTAGAGTAACTAAAATAATTGTAGGACATGAACTGAAGAGCATCTTGGGAACAGAAATAAAGTCAAGTACTTGAAAGTCATTGTAAGTTAAAGAGGCAAACTTCCCCGGTAAGAAAAGTGGTACAGAACTGATCGAGTCAAAAAACATTTCCAAGAAGGAAGTTCTGAGCATGGTTTACTGCTCTAGTGCTAGAGGTCCACTTTGATCCACAGATTCTATTTCTGAAACAGAAGAGGTCTGGGAAATGCTGCCAGAGCAATAGACAGGTGCTATTCTATGAGATGCTGGTGGTCACCACGTCAATTAGGAAAAAATAATTCACATAAATTTAGGAACAAGTATTTTCTGGAGGTCATAACTGCATTTTTAAACATTAGAGGTTTTTAAACAGCATCAATTATTTTAGGTTGGGTTTTAGTTAGTAGTGGAAAAGCCCAAGCTAATAATAGAAAATAGGTCTGATGAAAGAAGTGATTGATGTAGTCCAAACTATTAGAAGAATAATGCAAAGCAAGTCAGGAAATGATCTAAAGAAACAGTGCTTAAAAAATAAATGTCAGTTACAGAAATCAATAAGACTGAAGAGCAAAGTGTCCCCCTCTCTGATTTCTTCAAGTCCAGGGTCCAGCAACTGTACACCTATGCAGGGCAGAATAAAATTGCTCCAGACATAACTGGGAAAGCCATCACTCCATAGGCAAAAATAAATAATGAGAAGTGAAGAGCTCTGCTACAGTTTGTACTGTTTACTGGGACAGAGGTAGACTGAGAAACACCAGCTGAGTTAAAATAAGGAAATAAAGACAGCAAGCAAAAATGGTTCTTAGCCAGGTAAGTAAAAAGAAAGTAGAAAACAAGATCAAGTGATTAATTTGCCTCAGTTAGTAGTATAGCGATTTTTCCACTGAAGTAAATTCTGAGAGACAAAGGCACAACAGAAATGGAAAGTGCACTATCTGAAATAAAATCAAAATTAGAAGTGGAAAAATTTTATAAAATTTATCTTAGCTACTGAAAACTTGTAACAACTGAGCTGAGAAGCCATTTGTAAATTTATTTGAATAAATTTGTCAAACTGCAGGCAATTCCTACTGGATATAGTAGAACTAGGACCTATGACGAAAAAGTGGAGTGGAATGATCCAAAATTGTTCCTTCACTATCTTCAAAGAAAACGTGGCACTCCTCATTGGTCCTTCAAAATCCAGAGTCCCCTTGGTAATTGTAACAGATGGCTGCATTGCAAATCTGTAGTTAGCCTAATCCCAACACAGCACAAATCAGTGCATGCTGGAATTTACCCATGTCCAATGGGACATAATTGTGCACTACATAAGATCATGGAAATTTCACTTTTGGCTCCGAAAGGTGTTTTTGATAGTTAATTCCAAACACTGTCACTCTGTGCTTCCTTCCTCTAGAAGAGACAATTCTGACCTTCTACAAAGAACAGGAACACTTAAACAGTATGTTCTCACTGACCATCCAACTCCACACTGACCTGATACACAGTAGTCACCCGCAAGTATTTGAATTTGTTTTTCTTAGGGGGCATGGGGAAGAAAAGAGAGAGATTTTGGATCTTTTCTAGAGCTCCACATTATTTTCCTTCTTCTAGCTATGCTTCAGCATTGTTTGGAACTGAACAAAAGTTCTTCATTTTGCAGAAGGTTGAGGGTCTGCAACAGCAATTTGTAAAAATAGAGGTATTTTGCACTTCTGACATTTAAATCTGCGACGTTTGTAGTATACAATTTTTCTTTGCTTTACCTGTAACTGCTATATAGTATTTAAAAATTATTTGTAAGACCCTAGTCATTCACATCTATGTATGTATTTATATTTTATTAAGTATTTTATTTTTATAGAATCATAGAATGGTAGCAGTTGGAAGAGACCTTTGGAGATAATTATCAAGTCTAACCCCCCTGCCAGCACAGCAACACCCAGGAACAGTTCTACACAGGTCCTGAAAGTCTCTAGAGAGGAGACTCCCCAGCCACTCTGGGCAGCCTGTTCCAGGCTCTGTCACTCTCCCAGTAAAGAAGTTCTTCCTCATGCTGAGGTGGAATTTCCTTTGTTCCAGTTTGTGACCATTGCCCCTCATCCCATCACAGGGCACCATTGAAATGAGACTGGCCCCTTCTGCTTCACACCCACCCTTCAGATATTTGTAAATATTAATAAGTTCCCCTATCAATCTTCTCTAGACTGTGCAGGTCTAGGTGTCTCAGACTTTTGAGTTTTTTTCTACTTCCTGATAGTTTTTTTGGGGATGGGCAAAAATATAGTGGTGTGAAACTCTGATTCTTGTCTTGAAAGCTGTAGTTCTATTTAAACAGAAAATGCAAAGTGTTCTAGGAAAAAAATAGAAGGCAGAGATTTGCTATTTTTTAGAAAAATTAGCAGAATATACTTTGTTAAATATATTCAAAGAAAGGTAATTCACTGTATTTCTGACATGAAAAGTTAAATACCATGCATACTACAATTTAGTGATCCTGCTGTGGAAATTCTGCAGGATTATATTATAGTTTATATAGATGTTTGTAACAGCAGGGGACTGGGATCAGTAGCTCATTACCTTCCACAAGCACAGGATATAATCCTTGCCTCAAAGAGTTTACTATCTGCGCAGACAAAGACAGGCCAAGATTAAGATCAGAGGTCACAATACACAAGCAAAGGGGACAGAGTGAAGTTCAGATCCAATGTGTAAACTGGTTAGTGGTGGGAGAGTTGGACCTTTATGTTTCAGCATTAATATAGCATCTAGGAATTCTGGCATAACATGACCTACAGTAGAAGGCTATTGCAGAACTACATATGTGTGTGGGGGAGGAGAAAACAGACCACTAAAATAGAAAACCTTGAAGCATCTCAGGAAAGGGTGGGTCAAACCAAGCTTGAGATAAGCAAGTAAGCATCAATTCTTTGGTATTTCTTCACATCTCCCAAGCAAGAAATCTTAGCTGAAGTACAACTTGTGACCAAGAGGCAGCTGCCACATGAATGAAAAAACAGAAACATCTCTATTTTCCCCATTAAATCAGTGCCTTTGAGAGAAACAAAAGCAAAAGTTAATGTGCTTCAAAGGCATGCCGGTGTTGTTATTTTTGTGATCTCCAAAGAGACAAGAGCTTCAAAGTTTTGTCACCAGCCATGGTAATGAGGAAGTATGCAAATAGTTGTTTATATTTTATTGTAGGTACTTTCCCAAAAACTACAGCCATTACTTGAAAATTAAAAAAAGAAAAAAAAACCAACCAAACAAACAAAAAACCCTTTAGAAAAGTGTAACTGAGGTGGGTTAAGGTGGTGGCTGTCCAAAGGGTGAGTGTATGTGTATGTCTGGGTGCCTGGTCCTCTGAAGCCCCATAGAACTGCAGCGATCACTCTTGCTGTGCTGATCTTGGAAGTTCTCCAGGGACTCATGCCTTGTTCAGTGCCTCACCCAGCAAAATACTCTTGGGAGGAAAGGCACTCTTACCTTCTCCCCAAATGCATTTAAATACTATCAGAGTGCCTCTCCTCCTTCTCTGTGCACCTCTGCTCTCTCTGACCCAGTATTAGTGTTAATTTCTTTGAGCAGTGTACTCACTGTCAGGATGTGTAACTCAGCATGGCTCTAGTGCAGTTCATAGGAAGATGATCCTAAGGCCACAAAGTATCAAGAAAAATCCTTTGAGGATTCTCACATTTAATATGAGAAAGTAATGCTGCATGAAGGTGTACAGTCAAGATGAGATTCTTGTGTTTATATTAAGTGAAGCAGTCCAATTCACTACTGGCACGTATCACAAGTACCTAATTTAAAATAATAATAAAATACAAACACAAATACTACTACTACTACTACTACTAAATATCCCAAATGTTTTTTGGGTTCATTAGTTATTAATATATACCCTTTTTTTTTTTTATACTCAGCAACACAGAATCACCATTGACATACATAATCTCTAAAGGTAAAATTATGCAAAGAAGCAAATAAATGCAGATGCTATGAACTGGAATTAAAAGAACAGGAGAGAAGTGGAGAGATTATTACTTCTTTCCCAGAAGTAATTCTTTCAGATTACTACTACTTTCACATCTAGCAGAGTTCGAAAAGATGAGAACTGAACCACTCCAACATGCAGCACCATGCTCATTCTAGAAAGCTCATTTTTCCAGGGCAAACTTTGTTGCTTTAAGGAATATATTAAACATCCCATATGACAATGGCTATGGACTCCTACCAGAGGAAAAAAAAAAAAATAAGTAACTCTAGGAATTTCGACACTGTACCTCAAACTAGTTTTGTCATGCCATTCAGCACATGAACCTTAGTATAACAAGCCAAAAAGCATTTCTGTTTACCAATTAAAATAAAATAGCACTCAGTCTCTGTCCAGCAGCAATATTTTATCATAGCATTTGTATGGTAAACATGGCAATATTTTAACATCAGCTGTTATAGCTTAGGATCTGCTTAAGTGTTCAAGCATGCACAACAATCAGGAAATTAATAATCAGATAGCACAGAAAGCACAGTCCATCTTTAGTACTACTACAGGAAAGTGTATGCCTGTTAAAGAGACTTTCAACAGGCTCAGCACTTGAAAAGTGCTGGCAAGCAGCCAGAAGCAATGCATACTATTTCCCTACCAGCCACACAGGTATAAATCCCTCACAGTGGTGAGCACTGGAGTTTCCCTCAGTGTAATGCAGATTATTTACATAACTAATTCTCATGAATTTGCAAAATCTGGTCTATTACGGTAGATTACTAATAGTCCTTACAAGCACTTTTCCCCAGCATGAATACTGTTGAAAAGATAGATGGTTGTCAAAATCCTAGTAACAAGCTTGTCTGCATTTCGGGAGGTTTTACCCCTGGGGAGTTCCCACACAGACCAGGGAACATATGGACTCTACGTACGTCTGTCAAGGTTCAGTTGTCCTTTTTGCATCATCACCGCACGCAACCTGGCTTAAAACTGCTTTCTTGGGAGTGCTTATGGATAGTCACATCTTCCCTGATTAACTACGTTTTGGCCTGCAGTGTGTGACTGAGCATAAAAACGGGTATCTCCGCAACACACACATGTGCGCTTCAGGAGGCTAACCACAGCCGTCCTCCGGGATTTCCTACTCCCGTACTCAGAAAAGGCGAACCCTCAAATCCACCCGGGAAAACGGACAAACTCCTCAATCACGGCAGCGAGTTTCGGATTAACATCAAGATAGTTTGGTGTTAGGGAAGAGGAGGCGAGTAGGGAACAGAAGGGAGAGGCTGCTCCATAGGTGTCCCTCATTCCTGGCCTCAGCCCAGCGAACCCGCCAGCTCGCTCTGCGCCCACTGAGGCAGCGGACGCCGCTGAACGCCCGGAGCCCCGGGGAACCCCGCGTCCCGGCCCTGCCACCGCGCCCCACCTCCGCCCGCTGCGCCCTACCACTGCGCCCTACCTACCTCCGCCCGCTGCGCCCTACCTCCGCCCGCTGTGCCCTACCACTGCGCCCTACCTACCTCCGCCCGCTGCGCCCTACCTCCGCCCGCTGTGCCCTACCACTGCGCCCTACCTACCTCCGCCCGCTGCGCCCTACCTCCGCCCGCTGTGCCCTACCACTGCGCCCTACCTACCTCCGCCCGCTGCGCCCTACCTCCGCCCGCTGTGCCCTACCACTGCGCCCTACCTACCTCCGCCCGCTGCGCCCTACCTCCGCCCGCTGTGCCCTACCACTGCGCCCTACCTACCTCCGCCCGCTGCGCCCTACCTCCGCCCGCTGTGCCCTACCACTGCGCCCTACCTACCTCCGCCCGCTGCGCTGCGCCGCGCCGCCGTGCAACGGCGTGGCTCCGTGGTTACCGTGCATAACACGCCGCGCCGCTCCGCCCCGCGGCGAAGAAGCAGGTGCGGGGGTGGGGAGAGGGCGGTGAGAAGGGGGTGCGTGTGCCTGCCCCTCACGGTGCTTCCCAGGCCGCGGCCGCCTCCTCTAAGCTGCAGCCCCCACCTTCCCCCTCCCTTTTGTCCGTGCCCCGGAGCCCGCTGCCCTCGCGCCCATCGCTGGGTGGGGGGCACGCCCCGCCCCGCCCTTCCCGGCTGCAGCAGGGCCGGGGCAGCTTGCCTGACGGCGGCTGCTTTGCTCGCCGTGCCTGGGAACTGGGTAGGCGAGGCCCCGGCTTCAGCCCCGAGCTTAAACACCCCCAAGCGCGCTCTGGCCAGTAGCCAAAAGACTTCTGCGGAAGACCGTATCTAGCTGTCAGCGCCAATTACTATCACTAGTCGTATTACTGTTATTAATGTTGCATTACATGTAGGGCATTACCTTTGGCGTAGACTCCAGAGCATCATCGTGTGTAAGGCGGGGAGCTGCACAAGCAAACTGGGACAGCGGGACTTACATAACAGCATCAGGACGGAAAGATTTGAAGGAGCTAGCAAGACCGTCTGCCGCTTTTGAGATCAAACCACACCAGCCATGAAACACTGTTTACGGCACCAGTATAAAATGTGATTCTGCCTCTTCAAAAGACATTGCACAAACCCTGAGATTTGCTTATGCTTTTTTTCCTCCATTTTTATTGTTACAGGCATGAAACAGAAGGGTATTTTTCTGCTTAAGACACTAATCATCTCTGATCTGTATCATTGGGAAACAAAAACAGTCATTCAGAGCTGAAATGGAGAAGTTGGGAGGATCGCTGCCAATGTACTTCTTAGTTTTCATCATTTCTGGCAGTGCTGCAGTGATTCTACAACATTAGCATGCAGGGTGTTTACTGAGTGGATGGATGAAATATGACCAAGGCAGCAAAGATTACTCAGCATCATCCCTTCCTAGTGCTAGTCACATTAGCACTGCTGCTACTCTTGTGATACAAACATATACATTTGTGGCACCTATCCTGACATGCTACACAGTTATTGATCACACTCTTGGAGCCAGGAGACGGTGGAAGTAGACATGTCAGGAGCTACAGTAAGGATTCTTGTGAAACTGAGATGTATCTAGGTCACCTCTAGCCATCCACAAAAAATCCCCTTTCCTGATAAGTGTAGCCAGACACATCAGACCTGAAGTTTTCTTCCTCTTTGGGGTTATGGGCTTTTTCTTTTGTTTTGGGTTTTGTGCAGGAGGGAAACCTCAAAGCCTTTTTCTCCTAATGCTTTTTTACTTCTATTGTTTGTCCCTCTTCTTTTTCTTGTTCCATGTCAGTTGCAGAATCAAAGATGGCAAAGGAGGCAGATGCTGACAAATTTCTGAGTTTCCCCTTTCCACATTTTTTTTTTTGTGAATAAATTCCTCACTTTGCTCTTTCAGAAAATGCCATTTTATTTTATCTTTCTAGGTTAAGAGTGTGACTATTAACATGAGAGAGAACATCACTACAAAAGCTTAGACTTCATATAATACTACTATAATTTGAAGCTGTTCAGCAAAATACTTGCCAGTGAAAGCTTCCTTCAGTCTCTAAGTTACTGCTTTAGATACTGCACTGTATGTTTTAAATGTTCAGCTAAAGTGATTGAGGTATATCCTGCCTATCAGTTATAGCAGGAAACCCACAGAAACCTTACTGATTTCTATGTAGCTATTTTGAATTTAATATGCAGAAAAGATGTGGCTTATTTAAATCTCCTCCTCTCTGTTATTACATAAGAATATCATAAAACTCCAATCCAGTTCAATCTATTTGTTCTAGGCATCCAACATATGAAAAACACACACCTGCTCAAGGTCCAGAGGAGGGCCATGAAGATGATCAGGGGGTGGAGCACCTCCCCTATGAGGACAGGCTGTGAGAGCTGGGGTTGTTCATCCTGGAGGAGAGAAGGCTTTGGGAAGACCTTATAGCAGCCTTCCAGTACTTAAAGGGGGCCTACAGGAAAGACAGGGAGGGACTCTGTCAGGGAGTGTGGTGATAGGATGAGGGGTAACAGTTTTAAACCTGGAGAGGAGAGGTTTTGATTAGATATTAGGAAGAAATTCTTTACTGTGTCCAAAGCAAATTATTTAGCATGCAACACACTTCCAAGAGCACTTAGATAAGAAGACCTTAGCTGAGGACAGGTGGGAGCCAGGTGAGCTGCCTGGTACCAAAGAATAGTAGGATAGTGTCCCTCCTCTAACAAACAAACCCATCTTCTGCATAGTCTGGTAAAGCATTACAAAGCACAAGGAAGTATGGTCAGTTTCACCAACAGTGGTGCTGTGTAATGGGCGATGCAGCACCACTGAGCTCTGCTGCTTTTAGCTGAAATGTACCTGAGGTCTTTGGCACTGAACAATTCAGGACACTCTTTCTCAGAAGATAAATACTGTCTTTAAAGGAGGTAAAATAATGTTTTGGTTTATCTTTCTGTTGTATCACCCTGTGCTTGGTCCTATTCTGTTTGTCAGATTTCAAGAAATATCTATACCAAGTAGAGACTATCCAGAGGTTATCCATGAGAATGGTGGGAGGTCTAGAAAGCATGATCCAAAGGAAAAGACTGACATAGCTGTTTAATCCATAGATTAGAAATTAATGGTGTGTATAAAAGCATTCAAAACCATAAAGGAACACTACAAAAGGAAGGGAATCATCTCGTCTCAGAGTCCAATGTGCGTAGGACAAGAAGTAACGTGCCAACCAAGCAGCAGGTGAGATTGTCTTATCAGAACCAGAAATTTTAGGAGACAATAAAGATTTGCACTATATACTTGAAGGAGGCAGTGAAATTTGCATCATGAGTACAAACTAGACAAGCATCTTCCTGGAAAGGTTTTGTTTGTTCTTCATACTTTGTCAGGGTGCAGAACAGGATATCTCTTTAGGTGTCTTGATCTCTTCTCATTCCATTTGCTACAACTCGGTGAATTTTGAGACTAGTTTGAGCAACAGCTCTTCCTTCTGCAGGTTTTGCAGCAAGCAGTGGCTGCCACTTCCTTCCTGTCCTAAACTGCCACACAGTACCAACATGCAATGTAAAAACATTGCCACAGGCCCCCTGAGAAACATGTGCAGTTCTACATCTCATTTTCATGTACCTACTCAAGTATAAATGTCTAAGCTGTATAATTGTATTATTTTTTCTACAGAAAGATTTTGTATATTGTATATAAATGTATTTTATGAGTTTATGGTTTATATTTAAATGTAATAAAACTTGAATGACCAAACATACATAATAAATTAAAGATACAATTAGAAGCTAGAAAATATATCCCCTCTTAACTGGAATTCTACTGAATTACATTAATTGCAACTGACAATTTAACTTTCTTTGCATTATGCTGAAATGAATTAAAGTAATGGGATGAGACTACACGAAAGTGGGAGTAGAAAAAAAATGCAGGAAAAAAAGAATAATCTGGTAAACTAGTATACAATAACATTATATACAATATGTTATTGTAATGAAGTCAACTAACTTGTAATAGATTAGAGATGCCTAATTAGAATGTAAAGTTATTTCAAAATACAAGAATGATCTCAGTCTAGCATATGGCAGAATAAAACAAATGGCATTTATTTTTGTTAGTCACCTCATTATTGTCAAGAAACTCATCATATCTATTTGAAATTTATTGTTGAGCCAATTATCCCTCATTTATGCTTTATAAGTTACACTAAATTTGAAAAAAAAAAAAAAAAAAATCTAAAAACTCAAACTCCTAAACAGGGATGTGATCACCCCAACATTCACAGGATCACAGGATGTCAGAGGTTGGAAGTCACCATGGAGATCTTTGAGCCAACCCTCCTGCCAGAGCAGGACCATATAGTATAATCTAAACTAGCACAGGAATGCAGCCAGGTGGGTCTTGAAAATATCCAGAGAAGGAGACTCCACAGCCTCTCTGGGGAGCCTGTTCAGTGTTCTGTGACCCTTACTGTAAAGAAGTTCCTCCTCATGTTGAGATGGAAATTCCTATGCTCCAGCTTCCATCCATTTCTCTGTGTCCTATCATAGGGAACAAGTGAGAAGAGGCTGCCCCCCTCCTCCTGACACTCAGCCCTCATATATTGAAAAACATATATTAGTATATTGTTAAACATAGGACTAAAAGGTTATTATTTAAAAGTCACAGGCAAGCAGAAGTACTGCCAGTCTAAAATTTTATACATTCTATTAGAAGCTGGTAAATTCACTAGTTGAATAGCAGCAAGTTTGCCAGAGCTTCACATCCCCAAGACCAGGCAGTAGCAAAGCTGACTGTGTACTCCCAAGGGGTTGACATACTCTATACATACACACATACGTATGTGTGTGGCTTCATTCACAGTTCAACTGGGACCACAGCACTCATGCACTCACAAACGGCCTAATCTAAACAGGCCTGGTCTGATCCTGTTTCCCTCCTGGCTGATCAGAGTGGAAGCCTGTTAGCAGAAAATAGATACAAATCACATCTAAATCCACAAAGTGTGGAACTCTCTGATCGCTGACGTGAAACAGTGAATTGGGCCAGTGCCTGGCCCCTGAATCCCAGTTTTCTCAGCTGCTGGCACCGGGGTATGAGTGATATACATTCAGAGTCCCACTCCACCTACTGAGACAGACCCACTTACACACACACAAACACACAGACGTGGACACACACATGGACACACATCATACTCTCCTCAAAGGGCTGGCTTTAGCCATCTGGTGCCTCTGGCAATTGACTCTGGGCTCCTCTCCATCTCCATCTCTGTCTCCTTCTCCCCTCTCCCCTCTGCCATCTCCTCTCCTCCTCGCCCCTCACACAAACACAAACTTCATAAAGGTCTCTCTTGCATCTGAGTTAGACCTATGGCCTTACTGGATCTCAAGTTCTCCCCAGTAGCTGGCCTGGACCTCCTGATCCCTTCAGTAGCAAACTCTCTGACCCCTGGACTTTCCAGTATTATAGACACTCCAATATTTGGCTGGTGTTGCCTGAAGGTTGTTGGTGGTTACAAATGCTGGTGTTCATATCCACACACAGTGTGCACGTTCTGTGGTCTCTCCAGGTGCTGGCAGCAATGGTATTTGGTCCCCTGTGCTCGCCGATCATTGCTGGCATCTGTGCACACAGAATAGGGAACCCCTCACCTAGGAAAAGAGGTAAAATGAAGTTTAATAAGAATTCAGGGCAGACTGCTGTGATCAGATGCTGAGAATGGCCAGGTTAGTTTACTGACCAGCTTCCTTAGAGAACACGTTATGTATTCCTATACTCCTCTGCCCCCCCTTGTGGGTGGTTCCTGTGTATTTTGGAGATAAGTCTAAACATAAACTGACATTTCAAAATAATCCTTTATCTTAGAAAAAAGAAATAAAGAAAGGTATGAGNGTTCCACCTCAACATGAGGAAGGGCTTCTATACTATGAGGGTGACATAGACTGGAACAGGATGCCTAGAGAGGTTGTAGAGTCTCCTTCTCTAGAGAATTTTCAACCATCTGGATGTGTTCCTGTGCAACATGCCCTGGGTGATCATGCTTTGGCAGTAGGGCTTGGAGACTATGATCTTTAGAGGTCCTTCCAACCCCTAACATTCTATGATAACAGGATTCTAGGATAAAAGTAACTTGACTTCATCCAGTATTACAGAGCAAAAATGATCACATAGTGCCACCCTGTGAACTATATCCAAAAGTGCTTTCCTTTAATGCTGAGCTAAAAAAGATGATGCATAACAGTCTTAGAAACTATTGTCTACCAAAACTGAAGTCATTTCGAACTTCTTTACATTTTAATAGACACACGATGTCTTTGTCAACTGTGCCTTTGAACAGGACTGGCCAGACTTTCAGTTGGCATCTATCTCAAGCAAACACAGAAAAATATCCAGAAAAGTCTAAAGGCTTGCTAAATTATCTTATTGTTATGTAAAGTGAGGAAGAATTATTTAATTTCTTTACTTGTTTGAATTGCATATGTGAACAGAAAAATAATTTAGCTTAAGGCATAATGAAATGTTTTAAATTACTTCTGTAAACTACAATACTGCCATTGAAAATAATTTCTTTGTTGTATAATTAATAAACCAGACAAAAACAAGAGTGTATCAGTGGTCACAGTAAAATGATGATGTAGACAGTAAGGTAAAACAATAATCTGATAGGAAAAGAGGGCTCACAGTGATGTTGGGGACATCAGATGTAGAAGTGGCTTGTAAGGTCTGATCTGAAAGGACATCTAAACAGAAATGGACAAGGAGTGTTTAATAAGGGATGATAAACTTGGTGTGCCACCTGACTCAATTATAGCACTTGACAGGACCAAACCTGACATCAAAACATGAGAAGGAAGAAGGCATTGTAAACTATGTGTGAGTGAAAGAATTTATCCCAAGACTTTCCTGACTTCTTTTTGAATAGATCTTGAATTCATTAAGAGAAGCATCTTGATATTCATGAGAACTTCCACAGGCAGAAATCTGTCATCTCTTTGCAATTAATCTTAGCAGATAATACTTTCCACCTTTTGATGTTGACAGGTGGCATCAGAAGTTCTTCTGAACAGTGGCAGAATTCTACTATGAGGCACCCATGTTTTTCATCATTATAATTTTCATTCGGGAGAGTGAAACTTTGTCTTGCCAAATAACACATAATGAATAGAAAGCTTGGTGTTTTCTCTAACATGTTGAAGCATAGACAGACTTTTTTTTTTTCCAGATGGTGTTGTTTAAAATAATACTACAGCTTTTGTAAAAAAAAAATA
>VYZU01026609.1:6304-18438 GCA_013401355.1 Ceyx cyanopectus | reverse complement strand
AGCAGAGGTTAAACCACGACACATAGCAAGGTTTATATAGGGACTTTTTCTTTAGCCCTTCCCATACCACTAACTCCACTGTTCAGAGAAGCTAGCAAAAGAGACTATTTATTTAAAATTTTCCACTCAAAAGCCAACTTTTCCTATCAATTTGTCATTTGTTGATGTTTCTTAGTTTAAAGGACAGGGTGTAGACACTGGAACGTTACAATTTAAATTTTGTATGTGGACAAAAATGGGTCTCCTGTTAAAAAAGAAAACATAAAACTGTTTCCTTGGAAGCTTTTGTTTTACTAGTTTATACATTGACTTTCAGTACACAGTAGGTCTCCACTGAATATTTCCTAATTACCTAAAGCAACTAAGCCACTAAGCGTTATAGAGAGCTGCAGACAGAAAAGCTTAATGGAACTGCATTGTAACAGCATAAGGAACTAAATATTGTATTTACAAGGAATTCCCCTCCTCCCTCTTTAAAAGGTAACTATTTTACTTGGGGTTACATGTAAGCAACAATCTTTTCAGGCTGTTTCATTAATAGCTGTTCCCTTTTCAGCTGTATAACCTCCAGATAACTTCATTAGTACTTAATCAAGCCAATGTTTTGGGGATTCTTTTCCTTAAAATAATATAAAAAAAAATAATAAAAATATTTGAAAAACACTAATATATATGTAATATCCTTAGGGTAAAATAATGATAATTAAATTTCAGTGCATGAATAAGAAATACCCTGAATCCAAGTAAATGTTCAAAATCAATAAACCTGAGTTAATGTAAGAGTTGACAGCATGCAGCTATTATTTTTCATCTTAACTGAATTAACAGTATCTTAAATATATTAAACAAATATTCAGAGTTGGTTTGGATTTAGATAAATGTCACAGAATGGTAGGGTTTAGTAGGAACCTCTGGAGATCATCTAGTCCAACATCCCCTGCCAAAGCAAGGAATTACTGGAGAAAGTCCAGGGGAGGGCTACAGAGATGATATGGGGACTAGAGCATCTCTCTCACAAGGAAAAGCTGAGGCACATTGGGCTGTTTAGCCTGGAGAAAAGATGACTGAGAGGGGATCTTATCAATACTTACCAATAGCTAAAGGGCAAGACTTGAGAGGATGGGGCCAGTCTCTTTTCAGTGGTGCCTAGTGACAAGACAAGGGGCAACAGACACAAACTGGAACACTGGAGTTTCCATCTGAACATGAGGAAAAACTTTACTGGGAGAGTGAGGGAGCACTGGAACAGGCTACCCAGAGAGAGGTGGTGGAGTCTCCTTCTCTGGAGATAATCAAAACCTGCCTAGATGCATTCCTGTGAAATGTGCTCTGGGCAATTCTGATTTAGCAGGGGGGTTGGACTCAATGCTCTCCAGACATCTCTTCCAACCCCTACCATTCTACAATTCTGTGATAGCAGATGACTGAAGACTTCACATTTACCTCTCAGTGCTACTCTAACTGCTACTAGCTGCTCTCATTGACACCTGGTAAACATACAAATTAAAGACTTAATTAAAATTTCTCCCAGCTGATTTGACAGTGACCTGGTTTGTATGTATCAGCGTTAAAAATTGATTTATGTGGTGAGTAAATCTATTCTAAAAGTCCATCAGTAGCCAACATCAATAATGGTAGAAGCAAATCAAAGGCTGTATCATCCCAATCACTACTCCATGAGAAGATCACCATAAGCAGTCTAGAAATACTCTTTTCAGGTTAATTTTAATTTCAAAAACATTTAATTAGTGATTTTCTATTAAATTCTCCTCTCTGTATTGCAATTAAGTACCAAATGTATGAACAATCTGAACATATGGAGAAAGTAGGGATTTATTTTTAAACTGGCACAGAGAAGAGAGTCTCATTTTGTTTAGCCATTGATCCAGTTGATATCCACACAGGAAACGTCTACCTACAAGAGGAAAGACCACTGCAACAAATTTGTGTCATCTCTCTATCAAAAATAACCATCAAATAGTGGGGAGAAAAAACCTGCCACGAGGGGGCACAGTTGAATCGCAGTTCCTCAGCATATGAAGCGAAGCCATTTACTTTTGTTTGCAAGTAACTATGCAATTGTAACCCTGGGAGAGCTCTGGACAGAATGCTTCCCCACATTCTCATTCAGAGAGTTATCGTCCTTCATTGCACTAAGATTTAAAGGATTGTTTAACCAATTATCATGATCTTTATCACGCATTTTAAAATAGTTCAAATGTTTAGGAAGAAGATTATCCTGAGAGTGCAAGCATTACAACTGGTAGAACAAAGTATTCCATTTAGAAAGACAACCCATAAAAGCAGTTCTACTGTTTCTTTATTCAAGAGACTTGACTTACTTCCCAAAGTTTAACAACTAGTGGTAACAAGATGGAAAAATACACTATAAGATACAATGTCAATCTATGGAGAGGAAAAATATTATATAGCAAACCATACCGTGATCTTGAACACTAAAGTAGTATTTACTGCTCTGTAAATAAATATCCCTTTTGCATGGCTGTAACATGGATAAAAATTATTTTCATACCTCCTAGTGTGACATTGCCATGAAGAAACCTCCCTTGATAAATAAGCCGTAAGATGTTTGGACTGCTGACTTGTTCCTCTTCCCAGTCTGAAAAGAAGTGAGAGAATTTTCACAGTTACATTATAATAAAAACATATTTTGTTATTTCTCTCACCTTTACCCAGGAAGAAACATGGAACGGTTGGAGTCTTTTGTACAAAACCCTAGAGAGCATATGCTGAAGACACAAAAAGGTAACTGAAACTGAAGGTTAGCATTCCTGAAATCTATTCTTAAATTTATTATTTGACATTGGGCACTGAAATATAAAATTTTTATGCCTGCAAGTATAAATATTAGCAACTTACTTCACAGATTGCTAGAGATATTTAGCTTATATACAAGTCCTACACAAAATATTTCATAAATGCAAGCTTGTCCGGAAGCTTAATACTCACTTGAATACCCACTTGGCTAAAACTGCCTTAATTTCCTCCCATTCAGAATATTCTCAAGCCATATTCCTCCTCACCAGTTAACTGTCTAACCCGAGCCGTTCTCTAGCAACGCAGAGCGGCCACACACACAGCGCGAGCCCATGTGATGGGTCATTTGAAAGAGGATTCTCAGATGACAGGAGTGAAAGCGCTCGGCAGGCTGCTCAGCGGTGTTCGATACTGGCCAGATCCAACCAGTTACATGTCCAGAGGGGGCAGTGACCTGAGCAGCCCCAAACGGTCACTGCGGAGAGCTGGAACAGAGGGCTCTCACAGAGCAGGCATCGACTGAAACACTTGAAGAAACTTCTCAAAGGACAATCGGTGGATGTTTCTTATGTGGCAAACAGTGGTTTGGGAAAAGCAAGCAGGCATATATATATAATGCAACTCCTATAATGGCTCAAGCTGTCATAAATAATTTATAAGCTTAAATGATCTTTTCCAACTCTTTCACTGCTCCCTCTCACAATGTGAACAACAAATAAATATGCACTTTGCTTTCAGAACAAATATCATAAAACCCCGTGCTATGTTGCATTTAAATAGGCTCTCTGGGAATATAGCATATTCTGTTTCTTAGCTGACCACATATCTGGCAACAGCTGTTCAAAAATGTTCTCCCTTTCTGCTTTTGTGGTGTTCATGCACCAAAATGAATATTCAGTGAGGGATCCCGACACAAGCAACAGAAACCAACCTGTTCACTGGGAGCGCACAATTAACATAGGGGCAGCAGCAACTGGCACCACAAAAGGAGAAGTGAAAAGGGGATAGGGGAAGCATTTAAAACAAAAGCCCCGGCTGGGAGAGCGTAAGGAGGGGCATCTGGTATGAAAAAGGAAGACCCAGGGAGGCGGGCGAGCAGGAGTCACCGCAGCCCTGGAACACAACGGAGTCAGGGCTGGCTGCAATATCCCCGGGTGCTGCCATGTGTCTAGTGTATAAGATTAGATCTAATCAGGCAACCGAAGCTATTTGAATTTCAAGTATTTCCACTCAGGGGCTGATTCAATTGTCTTGCCACTCAAGCACATGCCCTTTTTGCTCTGCTGTGAAGTGGGCTACATTAAGGATCTGAATGATGGCACTGCTAGGGGTTAAATGAATTTTTGGAAGTTGAAAATTTTTAATTTTATTTTATATTCCATGCAGACTGAGCTCTGCTATACTATGACTGCAAAAGGGGAGAAGTTCAGCCAGGTTACAGTACCATAATGACGTAAAACAGCAACCGAAAGAAGACAGACTGTATTTTGGCATAGGTATTTGCTTGTTGTTAAGCTGCCAATTTACCCATCCTTTTAATTTTTGTTTCTTGGCTGACAGTCTGAAACATTTCTTTCTGACATGATTTCAAATTTTAATTTCCACTGATGACTAAATGAGCCAAGGAGAAAATAATTTACCTATAACTTTTTTTAAAAATTACTTTTTTTTTTTAAGATCAGCAGATAATTGCTGTAAAGAAAAAAGTTAATATTATTTAAAAGAAAATGGGGAGGGGGGAGAGAACAGGCAACCCAGTTAGGTGATAGATATTACTATAAAGTTGGCATTTCCCCCTTCAAGCCAAGAGATCCTTAATTAACAACCATACTGCCAAAAACGGAAGGAGAGGCCTTAATCCTGCCAACATGCAACTGAGGCTCTTCCATTACTTTCTTCTCCCCACAAATCACGACAAGTCAAAACAGTGGTAGAAACAATAATTTTTGTATCGTCTCTATTTCAAGGAAACTTTAGTCCTCATCAAGATTTCTCAGTGCTGTGGCAATGAAGAGCACTCTCAGTCGGAATACAGCTAGGGTACTAATGTTTGTGAAAACCTATACACTATTCTGCAGTAGATTTTTTTTCCTCAGTTGTTTAAATTGACAATATTCTTACTTGCACATGCAATTAAATATTCATCAAGATATAGAGCTCCCCTCAGGACAGCAGGTATTTGAACTGATGCCTCCATATCCAGTTCTACTTTTTCTCTTTTTTTTTAAAGAAAAAAGAAAAGAGACCCCATGTCTGGGTTTCTTTCAAACTCTAAACTCAGAATCTGCAACCTTCAAGCTCTTCACAAGACTGGGAACATGAAATCACGTGTTCAGGAATAGACTTGAGAAAGAAACAGTTCTGCTTTTACTAATTCAGATAAAAGTACACAAAGAATGTTTGATCATGACAACTATATTGTAGGCAAACATTAAAATATGTACAGTAGCTACACAGATGTTACATCAACCAGATTTCTTAATTATAAGTGCTTTATATCTAATACTTCAGAGGACTAAAAACCTCATTTTTAATTACATTAAGCACATCTGCTGCATCCCAGCAAAACCAATAGCAAGTAAGTCCCCCAAAACTCTGTTCTTCCTGACCTCAAAAGACCAGTTGAAGGCCTAAAAAATGGATTATCAACACTAACTTTTTTGGCATGAATTATCATCTACCATACCTCTTTGACAAAGGCACCACAGAAAGAGATACTGAAATGTTTTAGTTTGTGTAAACAGCCTTTTTTAACATCAAAACAGTAACCCAAATAAAGTTCTGTACCAAAAGAATAATTTTCTTTGATTGTATGTAATGCTATGTCTGTGATTTGGCTATTTTCCCATGAAATCATAGTTGGGGAGAACAGAAGCACTTTGTTTTTGTGGAGCTATTCACATATGTGAATACACATCTTAAGTTTTCAATTCCATTTTCTGAAGCTAATATTCCCACATAATACCAAATATATTAATACAAATAGCCTCAGTTTCCCTTGGTCTTTTAATGTCTCTTAAAGTGTTCTTTTATATTTATGATTTTTTTTTCCCCTGGGAAAATATAATCATTACAGATCCCTTGAAAGATAGGGCAGTAAGGAAGCAGGACTTGAGACTCCATTGCTCTAATGAGTTCCTGTGACATGCCATGTTTTTACATTAGCTGTCCTCTCATAACTTCTGTATCTCCAGCATTTCCTCACACTTACTAAATCCTTTACCAAGAGTCATCAATGAAAGTGCCTAAACATAGAGGGAAAGAACTTTAGTTTGGGGAAGTAAATTTTAAAAATACAGTGGGAAATAATCCAGACATCTAAAAACCTGCCCAACTGAAGAAATAGGAGAAAAGAAGGCAAGAAGATAATTGTGTTTCTATGTAAATTTATGCCCAGATACAAAATAAACATGCTTATTTTGAATGCTGACTGAGAAGAGATCGTTTTATTGACACTTTAGTCTGAAAACACAGGGAAGTCTTCCAGCTTGCTAGTTGAAAAACGAAAGCCACAGAGCTACTCACCCATCGGCCAGTTGTCATACACGTGCTTTGCAATATCTGCAGCAGAGTCATTTGGTGAAAACAGGAACTCTTTCGTTTTCCCACTTACCAAGATAAGGCGCAAATTTATCTGTAAAAAAAAAATGCAGTATTAGGAAAGTACCTTGAAAAGACTTAAATTATTATTAGGTTTTTTCAAAGTTACTAAAAAGTTGTCAGTGGTTTAAGATCGATCCAAAATGATTTGAGAAAACACTTTAAGATGCTGTTGAAAACAGAGCCAGAGGTCAAGAAAATGGCTATGACACAGAATCTAATAGGATTAAAGCCTAAAAGCTGGCATTTTTTCATGATAAATACCAGAAGATTCTGATAGGTGGTGACTGAATCAAATATGCTATTAAAAAAATCTCACAGCAGAGTATATAAAAAAAAATCCAGCCAAGAATGCACTGGCAACATAGCTTCTGGAATGAAAAGTTTAAACCTGAAAAAATAACCCAAATGGATATCACAAAAAAATAGCAAACTCTTCACCTGAATAGCCTGTGAGGCTCATTATAAAGGTCTAACATATATAAAGGCCTAACATGCCCTCCAGCATGATATTCCTCAGTCCTGATCTCAGCCACTGCCTCTTCTACAAAACACCAGTCAGGCAGCATCCTTCCTCAGTTATGACACAGAAAAATCCTTCTGCCAATGTTCTGAATTCAGAACTTTGTTCCACCACTGTCTTTCACTACAAGCAATGTGGTTGAGAACCACATGTAAAAGATAATACAGCAAATAACACCACATCATCGTTTTTCTATCATCAATTTCCTTTATCTAACCACTGACATCTTCATCTTTTTTTTTTTTTCTTCTATTTGCAAGTTACTAAATGCAATCCCTTTTCCATATAGCATTAAAATAACCTGCATAAAGAGCTCACTATGACGTTATTTACAATGCAAATGAGGTTAAATTTTGGCTCCTGAAGCAACTGCTAGCAAGGTCAAAATGCATTAGGGTAGCAAGTGTTTACCAATGACCACGGCAAGCAGCAGTCTAGCTGCTTTTGAGTTGTGGCCTACAAGCCTAAACTGCACCAATCTTTAGCAAGACTGCAGAGTAGTAACTGCTTGGACACTTTTTTTACCAAATCACACTCTCAAACTCTTCTCATTTCAAGTGAAGCTGCAACAAATATTTCCTTTTTGGAATTCAGTGAACTATTTTTCTAGATCAAACACAAAAGGAAAAGTTTACAGCAACGCTCAAGTGTTCAAGACTTCTGAAGGGTAAAGAAAGAAAATCTCAGCACATCATATCCACTGAACATGACAGTTCTGCCTCAGTTACTTACTCCGCACTTACTTCAGAAGCTCTCCAGATATACTGTTTATTATTTCTTGAATGCTTTGGCTTGGTTCATCCCAACTATCTTTAAGTACTGAATGAAGGTATCCAAATTACAACTTCTATCCTCCTGCTTACTTCAAGGTCAAATAAGAACATGGCTCCTCCATAAAGCAATTCAGTCTCTATTTCAAAATGTAGCAAGATAAAGAGTTAGCATAAAGGGCTTCATTCCTTCCCCTGACTCCCTACTAATGCCCTTCAGAAAATGCAAGCCCTGCTATTAGCCCAGGAAAGAATCCAAGTGGTAACTTGCTGAGAAAACACCAGAACCACTTTAAGTTAATCATTACACACCAGGAATTATCAAAGCAAAACAAAATTAAAGACAGATGATGCTGTTTAGTCAAATATAATTTTTCATAAATTTTAGAACACATCTGGCCATAAGTTCAATTTTCATTTGATATTTCCAGAAAAGTAAGGAATTATTTTCAAATATCACCAAGATTCAGGGGAAAAATAAGCAGACCACTGCTTCCTGCTTACTCTGGAAACCTAGCTACTGTAATTAATACAACTTCAAAATGTTATACCTAAATTTAGCAATGGTTGGACTACGTCCACTTGTTTTGCTTATGCTGTCTTTCAGTTGAAGTAGTTTCCCCCCTTCTTAGCTGTTTTCACCTCTGTATGTACAGACAATACATACATATATGGTTTTGTTAACTGGGATACACAAAAGAAGCTCTCCAAGCTTGTCTAGTGAGATAGCAGTTTCCATATTCATTCTAGGAGCATATCCATGAACATGGAAATTTCTTCTCAAAACAGATGGCTATTTCTGAAGCATACTAAATGATGTCTTCATCTGATGTTTGTACACCACCACTAGTAGCATTCTTTGTTTACTGGAAACATCTTAAGTGATCGTGCCTCAAGAGAACATATACCTTCTTCACAACTGCACCATGACATTTGCTCAGTTACTTTGTACCCTTCTCTACTTTCATCCTTTCAATTATTCAGCCTCCAAGCTTTTAACTGACATTTTGGCTATAACACCGTTAAGCCCAAAGCTCAAAATTTCACCATCCCTCTCAGGGAAAGGTGGCTAGGTGGAAAGAAGTATTCTGTGCCAGAGATGTTCCAGGTGCCCACAATCCATGTCTAGGCCCATGGACTATGAAACCCCCCCATCATTTTGGTGTAACATTTATTTATCTCTACATTAACAGCATTTTTCAAACTTCATGTCATCAACAACTTCAAGTAGCAAGATCTATTTACATGTACTTTGGAGGTTAAATGAATCTGGTACTGTAAGACTGGTCTGACAATTGATGTGTTACAATTCCAATAGCAAGTGCTCATGGAGCTGGGCAGGGAGAAATTTAATGAAATTTAACAAAAGCAAGTGTAAGCTGTTGCATCTGGAGAAGAACAACTCCATGTATCAGTACAGGCTGGGGGCTAGTGTATTAGAGAGCAGCTCTAGAGAAAGAGACTTTGGGGGTCCTGGTGGACAGGAGGATGTCCATGAGCTAACAACGCGCCCTTGTGGCCAAGATCAATTTTAATAACTTTAAAGGATGTGCTATAAAGTATGTGCAAAATGCAGGAAGAATATTTTCCTTTAAAAAGAAAAAGAAGTATCACTAAATATCAGCAGAACCTGAAATAAATCCTTAAATCAGTCAGGCAGATGTTGCATCAAGTGCAAGGAAACAGCTGCTCTAATGAAAGGATAAGGTATCCTTTTATTTATAGTATAACATGCCACTGACACATTTAATTTGCATGTTTGTCTATATTATATACATATATCTTTATAATTCTTAACTCTTGGCTTGAAGGAATCTTAATCTTGAGTTAGACATCACACTACCTCAAAGGGTTTGAAGCAAAGAACTTGCCTTTAAGTTTAGATTCTTATCTAATTCCCCTCAAGAGCACTGGGAAATTTAATGGACTTCAAACAAACTACAGGGGATCTGAAACAAACCACTCTGGCAAAATATCATTAATAAAAATTCATACCTAAAAGAAAAAGAGAAGGAAATAAAATTTTTAAAGAGCCAGGTGTATATCCATTTACTCAAAGGAAAGTGCAGTGGAAAAAATCTTGGTTAGGTATGGAAGTTTTGACACAAAAGCAGCAAATTTTAATTTTCTGAAGTTCTGAAAGGATTCTTAGTGTCTTAGTTCTCCTGTATACTATTTCCTCTATTAAAGGTTATCAAGGAAGTAGTATCTGTTTGCTTTGTATGCTTATCCTTCCATCTATTCATGTCAAGAAAGTCTGGGTCCTGAGACACTTCAGCGATTCTCAAGGCTCTGATAAGTTTGCTCTTCCATGGAGGACATAACAATGACTGGCCCTTTTTTTTTTTTTTTTTCAAGCTACCGAAGAGAATTTCAGCTTTTTGCTACACCTCACCTTCTTCATTACAACACCAACTGCAACATGACTGATGAAAGCAGTTAAAAGGAGCCACAGTATCAGAAGTAGGATTAAATACCATTTGTGGACTATATCCCCTCTGCGCAGTTACATAATAGCACATTCTGTTTGTGATCTCAAGCACTCAAACCTCACCCACCCCCACACCACAGCACACACCAGCCTCGTAATTACAGCTCCAGTAACTACACCATCAATTCCATTACATACACAATAAAGAATTTCAGTGTAGACTATACACTGTAAACCCACAGAAAAAANTGTAGCAAAAACTGAGACCAAAACATTTGGAACAAACATTTGCATCTTATCTATGCAGATGGAGAGGAAGTTGTGTTTTGTTTGCTATAGGCATCTGCAACAGAGTTTGTTCATTAAGGTGTAACTACAAAATGCCTCAGTGCCAAAGTACTTCTAATTTCACAACTGAAGGTAAATAAATGGGAAGTTGCTTTAACATTAAGAAATGAAAGATTTACAATCTACGCATTTTCTTGATGTTTAAGTGACTTCCCATCTATTCATTTAAACAAGTTACTTTGTTATCAATTTTATGCTCCAGCAGCAGATTCAGATTCTTCCCATCTTATAATTAAAATTCAGAGGAGGAAAATGTCATATTGACACATGCTATGCAAGTTTAACTGCCTTTCTTCAGCTGTTTAAATTCACACACAAGGCTACTTCTTTTTCTTAATAGATATGAAAATAATGAAGGGCTGGCAGGCACCTATCAATAGCTTTTCTATGCCTAAATTACCAAACCACCTCTTTACTGAAGTCCAAGACAGAAGAACCAGAGACAGCAGTCATAAATAGAAATAAGAGGCTTTGAACTGTGATAAAAATAAATTTTTACCCTGAGGACGCCAAAGCAGTGGACGTGCTTTGGAAGCTATGTCTTTGGGGTTTTTTAAAATCCAAACAACAAAGCCCCGAGCAACGCGGGTAGTTCCTCTAAGAAGGTGATATGGCTGATAACCCAGCTGGAGTGCCTCTACACCAACTCACAAAGCATGGGCAACAAACAGGAGAAGCTGAAAGACACCAAGCTGCTAGAAAGCTATAGAATCACAGAATGTCAGAATGTCAGGGGTTGGAAGGGACCTAGAAGATCATCTAGTCCAACCCCCCTGCCTGAGCAGGATCACCTAGACGAAGTCACCCAGGAACACATCCAGGCGGGTCTTGAGTGTCTCCAGATAAGGAGACTCCACAACCTCCATGGGCAGCCCGTTCCAGGCTCCGTCGCCCTCACTGGGAAAAAGTTTTTCTTTGTGTTTCCCCTACAACCTGGTTGTCATTACTGAAACTCGGTGGGACAAATCCTATAACTGAAGTGCAGCTATGGATGGCCGCAGGCTGTTCAGAAGGGACAGGAGAAGAAGAAGGGGCAGAGGCACTGCCCTCTATGTCAAGAAATGAGAGTGTGAAGAGCTGTGAAGAGCTGTGCCTGAAGAACAGCCATGAGAAGATCAAAAGCTTATGGGTAAGAACTAGACACTGAGGCAACAAAGGGAACCTTGTGCTTGGTGACTACTACAGGCTGTCCAATCAAGGGGAGCCTCTCGACAAAGCATTCTTACTTCAGTTGCAGAAGGCTTAGCGCTCACAGGCTCTCATCCTGCTGGGAGGCCTCAACCACCCAGACATCTGCTGAAAAAGTAGTAGTACAGTGTGTTGCAGGTAATCCAGGAGACTCCTGGAATGCATAGAGGATAACTTCTTCAGACAGCTAATAGACACCCCTACCAAAGAAGATGCAATACTGGACCTGATGATCACCTATGAAAGTGAGCCAATCAGGGGCATCAAGATTGAAAGCAGCCTGGGTTACCTTGATGACACACTGGTGGAGTTCACAGTCCTGAAGGATATGGGTCAGGCAAGGACTGAAGTCAGGACCCTAAATTTTAGGAAAGCAAACTTTCCAGCTCTTCAAGAAGTTAGTCAGTAGGACACCCCTGGGAAATGGTCCTCATGGACAAGGGAGCAGAACAGAGCTGGAGTTAGCCACCCAGGAAAACAGGCAGGCAAAAAAAAA
>VYZU01026608.1:7581-17664 GCA_013401355.1 Ceyx cyanopectus | reverse complement strand
TGGGGTTTTTTTCCCTTTCTTAATAAGAATTGTCCCTCAAGACAGGCAGCAGTGGTTTGGAGTACGTTCCTTATTCTGCTCATAGACTACAGGCAGGAAAAAAACCTCTGACCACTGCTTTGCATAAGCCAGGCTTGGGCTGTTCTGATTCCCAGGGCAGCCTGCGGACAGAGTAAATATTTTAATTGAACATCTTTACAAGCTGTCACACCCACTCCTGCCTCTGGCTGTACACGGTCTGTCTGCTGCCCTCCCACTCTTCCCTGAGCCTGCCTGTACCCTTGTGAGTTGCCCTTCTCTTCCCCCATGGTCTTGCATTTCTGAGAGTGTATGTAATAGATTGTCACTATTTGCATAGGTGAAAAAATTGTGTAGGGCAAGTACACTTACACACACCTACATTCTCTGGCTATTCTATTAATGATGCAGTAGCCTACTGTAACTGTGGTGAAAGCTGTGAAATAATGTTTTACCTATTATGGTGATGCTGCTTAAGGAGAAAACTGATATGAGATAGCAACTAGTCTGGACTGGTCTGGATAATACAGGACTAATCTGCTACCTAATTAAAGTATCATTGCAATACTTAATTATGAGACTCTCTTACACACCTTCATTCGAAACATTACCCCGCATCAATGAACTCTTTTATTTAGCTCAGGAAGCAGTTTTAATAAAACTAATCAAGTTCCTCTCAGTCTGCAGTTTTGCTGAACTACATTTGTGCCTGGGACAAACAGGTCATTATGAGGTAGGGAAAGTACAGCATGTAACAACTTTGTGGCAGCTACTGGCAACACTTGAATTTAGATGATTTGACTCAATTTCTACAGCTATATAAAACCTCAGGAAAATTCTAGCTGCAATTTTTTCTGCCCTTCCCTAATGAGACTTTCTTTAGTTTCAGACATCTGACATCTCAATACTTGCTATGTGGTTTTCCTATTATTCTATGCAGTACTTTTACTTTCTTACCCTTCCTATTAAACAACTTTTTGTGAGTGTTGTGCTTCAGCTCTGGGGAGAGGAAGGTTTGGGGAAGCAGGCCCCAAACCTGTTGACATTACTCAGCCTGTGAAGACCTCAATGGTTGATAAACATCAGGTGTATTAGTCTTAATAGATTGTGTGTTAAGAAGGTCTGTAGCTATTCTGAGTTAAAGGTGTATTTAATGTAGTGCTATAGCAAATGGAATAGCACAGCTTAAGCCAAACCTTACAAACACAACTTGATCTTACAAGACCCTACAAACCAGAAATCCTTGCCTGGGTCTCAGACCTTCCGGAGGATGGACTCATTTTCTTTTCCTTAAGGTAATGCCCTAAACATGTGGGAGAGAAAGTTCAGGTAGGAAATAAAGGTAATCAATGGAAGGATACATTTTAAAAAAGCTTACAGATTTTCTTGGCTATACTCTCATTCATATGCTTTACCAAGTTTATAAGCAGCAACACTGGCTGTACCTGCCTTTGGTACTGCCCAGAACAACACCATGTTCCAGTTCTGAACACATACCGACCCTCATTGTTTACACCTAGGAGCAAAGGTGAATTAAGAAACACAACTCTGTGCTTATCCCCTGATTAAATGTAGTCTGGATAAAGAAACACATAGTATTTCAAGTTACTTTCCAATGTGAATACTCATTTTGGTGTCTTTTAAAGAAGAAATTGCTTAACTGGAGCAGTACACTTGGTCTTTTAGCTAAAAGGTGAATCAATATTTTATTTTAATGTTTTCATTCTAGTCCCACTGCAGTTCTCTGACAGTTAGTTATTCATTATTTTTATTATTAATCCTCTGTTTCAAAGATAGGAATGAACTTCCTATTACTATTGTTATTATCAGAGTTAACATTCCCCAGAATGTTTTATTAGTATTTCTACTACTGGTAGGTGGGGAGTATCCTAATAGGTAGTACAAGTTACTATGTGTATACTCACACTGACAAAACTTTCCAGAGTGAGTCAGTGCAAATGTGTGCAGCTAAAAGCAACCAGCTAACCTCTCCTATTTCCTAAAATAGGAACACTTATATTGGTAACCAGAAGCTGCCCATATGAGTGCTAAGACAAAGCTTTGTTTCATGTCCTACAATGGTTACATTCATGGTTCTGCTTCTTTCCTTTTTTTTTTGTGACTTTGACCAAATTGATTGAAATTAATTTACTTTCAATACTGCTGAAGTAGTCAAATAACACCTTTTGAAGATTCCTAAATACCACTGAATACAAGTTAAAATCTAAATGTATCTGTATGGCTTTTGGTGGTTAAGAAAGTTGTATCTGTTCTTGTGTTCTTTGGTGTAAACAGGGTAAAATCAGTAGTGTCAAAACAGGACTACACAATCAAGTTTGGGGTTTCTTTGCAGTCACAGGAGATTTCTTTTGTAAATCCTGTGTAGAAAAGGCCATGCAGATAGATCCTAATGAAGGGGTTTGGGGGGTGTTGGCACAGTATTAATATCCATACATTTTGATCTACTACAAACTTGCTTAAAAATCAGCAATATTTTTAAAGATGTATGCACTGGCTTGGGGGCTGTGGAAGGAGGGTGATCCCACCGAGTGCTGCTCATTAGCAGAAAAACAACCTCAGCTGGCTCACTTATTTGAGTACCTGCCTCTAGACATCCTCAGTATGCATATACTTCAAAATATGTGAGCCACTTTGCAGAGACTGTCTTCTATTCTCTGTTCACTAAATTTGAATTTCTTCTATATTCTGTTCACTGAATTTGAAAAGTATTTCTTCATATTGGCAGATATAATTACTTTCTAAATCCTCTTTCATTGTCCTCACAACAAATCAATATACAATATTAATGGCAGACTGGCTAAAGCATTTATTTCAGAATAGGAGTAACTACTTACTTAATAAGCAACCAGTTCTGTGAGAGTGCCTAATATTAATTTGGCTGCATATCAGTTTCAGCCACTGTAGTCTCAAACTGAGAATAAAAGCTGCATTCATTCAAATGGTCTTGTTAGTCTCTTAAAAGTTTCCACAAATATGTGCTCAAGGCTTTTCAACAGAACTGTTATTTTTCTGCAGTTCACTTCTGAGAGGGGAGGAAAGTCTGTATCACCGTAGTCCGGCCCGTATAGGTACTTTGCTTTGAATTCTGATTCCCAGATTAAAGTGAACAAAAGTGACATTAGGATCAAATCATAGTCAGTTGGGACACCCTTTACATACAGTGAATTCCCTTCAGATGGATGCAGAAATGAGTTTGCTGGGTTAGACTCTTAGACTTGGAAGAGCTAGTATATTTACAAATGTTAAACATGTTTTAAAGGAGAGATGTAGAAGCCAATCTATTCCAAGAAAACATAGAAGAAACAGTAATGAGCATCTGTCACTCAATGTGATATACATTTCCTGAGTGTTATCCAATCTAATTCAGGTGGCTTGCTGTGGTGCTTCCAAGAGAAGGTTCTTTTGAACACTGAGAGGATGGGACATGGAGAACTTTTATTCCACCACAGACAGTGAAAAAAAAAAAAAAAAAAAGTTGATTAGTTGGTATTTCCTCCATCCAAACAGAACTCCCTGTCAGTTTGGTTCACCTGTTTCCTTGAAGTATTCACAATCACAACATGTGGCAAATATTTGCCATGCTGCACACCAAATGGCCCAGCATGGCATTGTGCTGGAATGGAGTACAGCCAGGTGACCCTGATGGGATGTGAAAATGATACAGTTGAAACCCATCTTTTATATGACTAATCACGGAGGAAGTAATCTGTAATAAAACTGTATTTTTCCTCTGGGGAGTTACAGTTTATTGGAGCATAGACCTGGCAAAATGATAGGCAGCCTAGGGCTTAGACCTAAAGGAAAATAAGGTATTCAGGAAAGAATCTGCAGAGAAAAAGATTTCTTTTTTTAAGTAATCTAGGAAACAAAGTTTCTGTTCTAATTACAGAAAACTCCAGTGACTCCATGGTGACAGTGAGTAACTCAGAGAACTGGGATGGTTCATGATACATCCCCATCCTTGAAAAGCACAATGTTTGTCTTTTGTTTACTATAGTTGTGATAGAAATATTTGCTATATGCTATAAATTAAATATACTTGAAACCAGTATTGTAATATGTATTGTTGTGTGCAATTAAAGTCCTTTTGAAGCCTGCTGGATGGCACCTGAATTATTCTAAGACTCAGAACAACATTTTATTTCACACTTAGGTTTAATTTTGTTCCTTTCTGGGCACCTCTGCTCCTTAGCTCTACTGGTGTCTGATTTTCCTGCTGGCATCATTAGTGACTCTGCTCTCACTATCCCTCCAGCATGCCTGGCATTGCTGCCCAGGCCAAGGACATGCAGGAAGACATGTGGCAATGGCAGTAGCACCAGCAGCCACAGCAGCAGGAGTATCAAGACCAGCCTCCCAGAATCACAGAATCACAGAATCACAGAAATTAGGGGCTGGAAGGGTCCTAGAATATCATCTAGTCCAACCCCCCTGCCTGAGCAGGATCACCTAGACCAAGTCACCCAGGAACAGATCCAGGCAGCTCTTAAGTCTCTCCAGAGATGGAGACTCCACAACCCCCCTGGGCAGCCTGTTCCAGAGCTCTGGCACCCTCACTGAGAAAAAGTTCTTTCTTATGTTGACCCTAAAGCTCTTGTGCTCTAGCTTGCACCCATTGCCTCTCGTCCTGTCATTGGACGACAAAAGCCTCAGAGCACGCAGGTTTGTACCATGTCACTGCAGCCTTCCAGGATGGTGGAGAGGTTTAGGTAACTGTCTGCTGAAGTGACATCTTGCAGTGGTACTTGGGTAACCATTCTGGGTGGAGGCTGTTTTTGTGTTTGGTTTTAGGTACAGAAAAAGAGCCAGCTTTTAATCAGGACAATAAAGTAACTTACAGTGGTTTGAAATTTAACACCTGTCCAAATCCAGGTATCCAGTTGTTAATCTGCAGTGAGTATGTTTAACAGCATTCAAAAACACTGACTGAAGTGCCTAAGGAATGAAATCACCTATTGTAGCTGGTCAGCAGTGAGATTGAGTTTATCATTAGACCAAATTTATTTTCCACAGAGATATTTATCTAATTAATTTTAGACAAAAAAAAACCCAACACACCAAAACTGTTCCATAAAGACAGAGTGCTCTCTAAGAAATTAGATCCATAAATTAAGAATGTATACACATTTTTCCATTGCTTTTAGGAAAGTTAAGTGTAAATGTTGGTTAATAAAGCAAAAGGCTACTGCATGCCTTTTTAGAGCCAGGGAATGAAAGCAAATACAACCAGTACTGGTAGAACATCTGTGGAACTGGAATTTCCTGTTGGTTCTTTAATCAAACTGAAATGCACAGAACAGTTTCTGGTTCTTTTTCAAAATCTTATCTGGCAGAACAGTTACTCCAAACTGTTAAAATTTTTCTTTCTCTCTCTCTGGGTTTGTTTTGATTTTTGTTTTCTTTTAATGTAAATGAATTCTAGGCTTTCTTTTCTGACCTCTACTCTCCTGAAAGCCTTAAATAAACATTATTTTTGCTGTGTGGACTAAGCTAGCAACCAAATGTCCAGCCAAGAAAAATAATTGTATCTTGGCTTTCATTAATAAGGTTAAATGCAGGAATTTGTAGTAGTGTAGTTGTACATCAGGGATTGCTGTAATTCCATTTAAATTGGAACCACCAGTAGACATAAAAATATTAGCATGGCATTGATTTAAAGAGATGCAGATCTGAGATAAATCTTGTAAAGTGCTAAATGAAAGTCAGATACCTCAAGAAAAATTGATATAGATGGGAATCAATCCACCTTTCATGATGTAAAGCTCTTTTTGACTACTGATTTATCGATTTTTATACTACAAAAAAACTCACCAATTCCTAATCTAACGATGATGAAATTCAAGACAGAAAGTTATGGCAAAAATAACAACCAAGCAACAAGAATTTGTCACTGATTCTGTTTAGTTAGCAAACATCTGCCTCAGGATTGTTCTTGGTGTTACTTTATTTCTAATTTACTTAGTTCCATAATATTCATAGTTATTTTCTGCCATCCTTTCCTTTTCCTTTCCCTCTGCATTTTGTCTCCCCTTGCCTTGACCCTTGCCTTTCCTTGTAATTCTCTCTACGGATAAAGCAAACCCCGGTGAATACACAGTACTGATATCCAGCTAAAACTCGTTGAGGTATTCCCCGTAGGACATATCTGCAGCTGTCTACCCAGAGTTTATATACACAGCAGATAACGTGAATCCTTATTCTGTTCAGTCTGGTTCTGTGAGTACAAGATTCAGTGTTGAGCCTTGAAGGTCTTTGGACAAGTCGTCATCATGACAAATTCCAAAGGGGTATTACGTTATACATGACATTACATTATAAATACCAAACTTCCCAACGACACTGGAACTGCTGGCACGACTTCCTGTTGTTTATTACTAAATGAAGAGGGAATAGGAGCTGGAAATAAGAAAATGTACAACTCTGTGAAAAATGAAATTAGGCCCTGTAGTGTTCTCTGAGGCTGCCAGTCTGTCCTTGCAAAGACTAGAAGGAAGATGCACAGCTGAAGACCAGCTGAAGCAAGTGGAGTTAAAATTAGCCTTAATATAACATCTAGGAGACCAGGATAGCATGAAGTCCTCTTGTACACCACACTATAGTCAAGCACTGTGACTTTTGGATCCAAAAAGGTATCTCAGGTATACAGAACAGTCCTGATGAGGTGATGGGTGAGCTGGTGTCCAAGACCAATTTGTTCCTGACAGCTTGTTCCTACAGGCTATCAAAGGCTAATACAGGACTGGAGAACTGTGAAAGGAAAACAGGTTTGACTGGAGTAGATGTCACTTGTTGATTCAAAGTCAACTAGGGAAGAAGGACTTGGTATGTTGGTGGGTTTGGGATCATGTTTCTCTAGAGGACAGTCAATTTAACCTTAATTAGGTCCACTAAATGATGTGCATGTGAAAAAGCAGTATTCAGGCTCTTTGTTGTTGGATGAGCCCCTAATCACAATATGTTTCTTTCCATGAACCAGTCTCAAAAACAAAAGCCACTACTCAGTTTCTAACTAAAATTCCCTGAGCCCAAGCTGCTCAATCTATCTGTTGCTTGAGTCCAGTCAGGATCCAAATAACAGGGAAGACAAGTAAATCCCTAGGGATGGAGCAAAGAAAGGAGATTTTTCTCTTACATTGATGCAACTAGATCCCCTTAACATGCAGGCTTTACTGTCTACCCTGTGAATGGGATATTCACCTACACCCTCTTAGGTTTTGAGCATTCAACTTTGTATGTCCTCTTCCATGGAAAATGAAGCTTTGGGTAAAGTTAGTCTTGTATGTGACATTGGCTATTGCAAGTGAAATAAAAAGCAGTGAAGAGGGAATGTGGAAAAGTTTCTTTACTTCCTGTTATTTTTTTCTTGTCAGAATTTCTTAACAAAAGTGTGACCATCTCTGGCATTTGAAAAAAATATATCTTGTATAGTGTAATGAAACCTCTCTTTATTACCAAAACATTGTACCTTGTAATTTTTATTTATTTTTTATCACAGAATCATATAATGTTAGGGGTTGGAAGGAACCTAGAAAGATCATCTAGTCCAACCCCCCTGCCAGAGCAGGATCACCTAGACTAAGTCACCCAGGAATAGATCCAGGCAGGTTTTGAATGTCTCTGGAGAAGGAGATTCCACAAGCTCCCTGGACAGCCCATTCCAGAGCTCTCTCACCCTCACTGTGAAAAAAGTTTTCCCTTGTGTTTACCCTAAGTCTCTTATGCTCCAACTTACTCCCATTACCAATTGTCTTAACCATAGATAACATTGAGAAGAGTCTGGTTCCATCCTCCTTAGACTCACCCTAAACATATTTATAGACATTGATGAGATTCCCCCGTCTCCTCTTCTCCAGGCTAAAGAGCCCCAGCTCTCTCAGCCTCTCCTCATAAGGGAGATACTCCACCCCCTTAATCATCTTGGTAGCCCTGCGCTGGACTCTCCAGTAGCTCTTTGTCCCTGTCTAACTGGGGTGCCCAGAACTGGACACAGTATTCCAGATGGGGCCTCACCAGCACAGAGTAGAGGGGGAGGAGAACCTCCCTTCACCTGCTGGCCACACTCCTCCTAATGCATCCCAGGATGCCATTGGCTCTCCTGGCTGCAAGGGTGCATTGTTGGCTCATGGTCATCCACCTGTCCACCAGGACCCCCAGGTCTCTTTTCTCCAGAGCTGCTCTCCAATAGATCAGCCCCCAGCCTGTACTGATACATGGGGTTGTTCTTCCCTAGATGCAGCACCTTACACTTGCTAAGGACTAAGAATACATATTGTGCTATCTTTGTGTCAATGCTCCTGTTAAAGATGAGCATCCTAGCTTAGAGAATATTTTGATACATAAAGTAAAACACATTTGGTGGCTTAGCTTGCCAGCAGTAGCTGGCTGTAATCAATTCCTACAGTCAACCTTTTCCATTTATGGAGAATAAAAGTGAGTTTAACTCTTACGTTAATTCTCAAGAAATCTAGGATTCTCTGATTTTTAAACCTGATAAAGTACAAGACCGTCATGCTGGGGAGCAGCCCCCTCATCCAAAGCCACCGGAGACTAAATCTGCAAGGCTGGCAGTAGCCGGAAGTCTACGACATTGCTGCCCATCACTACAGTTCTCCCTCCTGCTTTGTTCTGACAGGGTGCATTTTTGTATCTGTATGTGATAAATAGTGATTTTAAGGCTCACAGCTCTTGCATTGACTCAGGTCTTTGTTGATGCTGGGTTTGTGTACTTACAATTCATTAACTTTGGATTGAAATCTTGAAAATACACGAATACTGAGGCTACATGGGATAAGATGGTTTTCTTTCAGTATAACCAACATAATGTAGTTTGATGTCCATTTAGTGCTCATGAAGTGTCTAGAATATATTCTAATGCTAATTGTAGTGACTGTGTTACTCATGACAAAAATGTCTGGGTTACAGTATCTTCTAAATCATTTCAGTAAACAGGGTGTGTGCTTCCAAAGGAGGAGAAGCAGCTGTCTGTGGTAATGAACCTAAAAACTCAATTTTACTTTTAGGCCTAAAGTGCAGTCTGCACAGACTAGATGAAAATGTGTTTTGCAGTGGGTTCCTTCTACTATATAGGCAAGGTTGTGGATGTATTGTGAGAAAAAGCTAGAAAGTGGCTGCATACAGAGGCAAGAGATAGGTTTCTTTGTTTAAGATGACTGATGTGTGAAGTTTAACTTCCTTTCTTTCAACTTTCATGTGGGAATGAGCATCCTGATCTTTACTGTTTTGTTTCTGGAGTTATCTCAGACATTTTTTTTAGTAAAAGTCAGTGTGGATGGCCTTGTTTCAGAATAACACTTGAATTGTTCCTATTTAAGTCAAGGATTAGATGAAAAAAAAAAAAAGATAAAGGCATAATTATGCTTAGCCAATTTTCCACAAGGCCAATTTTTCTCAAATAGTTGTTCTGTTTTACGCAAGGAAGAAATTTAACTTTCCAGGGAGACAGAGCCCTAGGATACTCCTGAGAAACGGTTTCATTCCATTTACTGTCAAATCTTATGGTACTCTCTGATGTCATTCATACTGAATACATGCATACTACCTTGCAAGTGGGAGGAGAATATGCCAGATAGGACAATAGTGTAAAGGTTTTTGCTTTATTTTGTTTTAGTTTTATTATCAGGTGCTGATAGAGTGATATTAATTTTGGTTTCAGTTTTGCTCCAGGATGTGCTCATCCATTGCCACCCTATTAAGAAGAGTGCTCAGATCCTGTAAGGTATCACTGTATCACTCACAGTGTTTCTATTAGATAAAACAAAATAAGAGAAAAGCATGAATAACTTTACTTGACTGAGGGATGTGGGGACTTGACTGAGGGAACTTCTGGGGAAGAACAACTCCATGTATCAGTACAGGCTGGGGGCTGATGTACTAGAGAGCAGCTCTGGAGAAAGAGACCTGGGGGTCCTGGTGGACAGGGGAATGACCATGAGCCAACAATGCACCCTTGCATTGGCCAAGAAGGCCAATGGCATCCTGGGATGCATTAGGAGAAGTGTGTCCAGCAGGTCAAGAGAGGTTCTC
>VYZU01026606.1:25287-36112 GCA_013401355.1 Ceyx cyanopectus | reverse complement strand
AGGGAAATACTTGACATGAAAACTTTCAGTCCAACTAACAACTAAAACATCTATTTCAGAAAAGTTTCTACTGTTTGCAGAGTAAGAAAGCAAATGTGAAGCAACTTGCAAGAGCAATAGTACTGTTAAACTTGTTAGTGAGGCTCTTGTGAGGTCTATATTATGAATATATTTTTACCAGTGGAACACATACACATAGTGTATGTCAGACTGCTGTTTGGGGGATCAGTACAAATACAGTGTTTTGGTTAAATTAAGNCCTGGGGATTTGGAAAGATGTTTGTGGTGCTTTAGAACACTATTTTATTATTATAGGTCTCTAGCATTCTTGCATATGCAAGCTGTTTTTTTTTTCTCCAGACTACATAAGTGTCTGGAGAATCAGACACTTTAGTTCTGACAAACTTGTTAGTATTGTTTCCTAAGGAAATGTGGGAGATTTAATTGCAGAATACACATGCATATGTGAATATAGATTACCAAAATAAATCAATGGATGATAATATTTTGAAAACTTTTAAATAGAGAACTAGGTGGTGCTGTTCTTTCATCTTTGTAGTTTAGCTGAATTCTTAAGTATGGACTGAGAACACCAGGCTACTAGTTTTCAAGAATGAATTTATTTGTCTTAAATGCTAGAAGTTATTGTTTCTGATTTCATTGAGAGTGCTACTTTAAGAGCTAATAACTGCACAATACAATACTTTCTATTTTACGTAGAAGAACTTTTGCATCCAAGAGAATTTATTCAGTGTGGTAATATACTTCCTTTTACTCTCAGTTTGAATGACTTCAGAGTGAATTCTGAGATTTTTTTTTTTTACTCCTTCCTTGGCTGTGTGATTTGGTGATATCAGTTTAGCATGATGAGATGTATGAACCTTTAAATCCTTTTCCACTATTGATTTAGTAAACATTTTAGGACTAATGTGATAACAACACAATGAGGTGATCAGTAATAGCTGGGAGAAGTCTGTTGTAACTATGTAGCAGCATCTAAACCACAATTAATTAAGCAAGAAAACAATTTTATTAAATTTAATTATCTAACTCTCTCTTTCATAATTAAATGTCTAATTAGAAGCCAACTTCAGAATGGTAGAGAATGCCTCTCATTGACCACTGCTTAAACAAGGATGTTGAATGAAACTGATGGAAGATAAATAAGGGGAAAGTATACTAATGGACTGAAAAAGTGATGAAAATGTGCTGTAGCTAGGTCAAACATGAATGCTTGCTTTAAGGAGGCAATTATTTATTAAAAAATTAAGATGTAGCAGTTAATAGCCACAAATGTGGGAATGAAAAAATATTTTTTCTTGCAGTTTTTCTGTCCCATGTAAAGCACTGCCTTAGAGAGGAAAGTTTGGTTTGTACTTTTAGATATTTTATGAATAAGCATGGAGTGCTTTTACTTGACTCAGATTAGAGATTTTGTAAAATATACAAATAATTCCCATAATATTGCAAATTAATATTTACCAGGGTTAAAAGCAATAATTCCTTTTATGTTGATTTTTTGTAAGATTGTTGTTCCAGTGTCTGCAAAGTCCCAAAAGGTGTTCCATTTCATTTGAAATGAACAACTCTTAATTCACAAAGAGTTCATTTCAAAAATCCCTTTTTATTTCTGACAAGTGAATCTTCTAGGCACTGAGGAGCTACATCTTGAATAGAACACTGTATGCATTAACAAACTTTGTGTGAAGCTTTTGCTGTGTGCTGCTAAAAACTATTAATAAAGTCTCAGTGCCACAGTTAATTTGGTGTTTAGCGTTTGCTTATTCCAGCATTACAGATCATAGACAGTGGCTTGATTTTCATGGGTTAGCAGATTATTTACTTTTAAAAGGGGTGTGTTAATAGATACTGTGTTGTTAACTGTAATTGGGTACAAGTGTGTGCAGCAGATTTCTGAATGCATATTATAACTTAGAAATTATTAAACTAGCTACCTTAAGAAGCTTCTGCTTTCTCCCCCAGTCTGCAGCTTGGCTTGTGGATTGGTACATACTCGAATATTTGAAGTACTGCATTTCCTCCTTTTTCAGGAAAGTGCTGGACCCTGAATCAAGTCCTTGTATATGCAAGTGTCCTTCTAAAGAAGCATTTGGCTAGAAAGAGAGAGAGAATTTATTTCCAGGAGTTACTTTTCAATTCTTCCTATTCAAAGTAAATATATTTGTCAGTTTCTATACTGTATTCTAGACAGGTCTGGTCTGTCAATAGACAAAAGACCACTTCTAAGTCTTTCAGCACCAGCCCACTCCTTGCTAAACAGCTAAGTCTGAACATGTGGAGGAGTGAGGTGTTAGTTACTGGTGTTTTAGTGAGAGATTGTTCTAAGTAACAGATGCTAATTAAGAATCTGATATAAGCTGGTTGCACTGAAAATGTCTTGTGATTTCTAAAACTTTCCAAAATAATTTTTAGAAAATGGATGTTAGCTGATCATCAGATCTGAGGAAGAGAGAAGGTTGTTCTTTCAAAACAAAGTAAATAAGAAATACATCTGAATTTTTATAATCTAATCTGTGTTGATTCTGTGAAACACAATGATTTCAAAAGCATCAGTACAGCTCAGATTTGCTTTTCTCAGGTTGTGGTTGTTTTTATGTGTGTTAGTTTTCTTTTTGCTGTTCCCCCTCTGTTTCCCCCCACCCCCCAGTATGTATTGAAACTTTGAGTTTAACTTGTTAACTGGTTGATCAGTTCTAATTCAATGGAGTTCTATAGCCATACAAGCTTACAATAGATATAAAATCTGTTTTTTGAGAGTTGTTTCGTAATGTTAATCATTATTAATTCCTCTTGAAAACCTCTGTGTATGTCACAGTATATGAGAAGTTTTTCTGTCCCACAAGAATGTTGGCATTCTTTTCAACTTGCCAAGTGTATAAACTATTCCTCTTATGTAATTACTGTATAGAAACCTCATATATTTAATGGGATAATTTTTACTATGCTTGTTAGCACTTGCATCCCAGAATGGATATTTTGTAGTTTGCACTTGTGTATGCTTTTAAATTTTTGGATGATGTCAACAAATCAAAACCTTTTGCCCCCCTCCCTCCAAAAAGGTTTCCAAGATTGTGCAAGTACTAAAACACATTCAGTGGAGTGATTTAATAATAAAAAATAGCCACCTAAAATTCTGGCTACATGGTGACTGTTGGTCCTTTGAATATTTTTTCTTGCTAGCTCTACTGGCATACTATTTTCCCCCATGAACAACAGAAGATTGTTTGGACTTACTTCCTTAGTGTTCTGCTAAAAACATAAATAAAAGCAGGAAGTTTTCATAACTGCAGCTTCTTTACTTGAAAAACTAAACAGCAACACATGTTGCATCAGTGACCTGAAATTGNATCTGCTTCTCTCTTTCTCCTCCTCTGGCTACTGGCAAATAAATGCCAGGGCCCCTTTAATAATAATGATTTACTCTTTTCTATGGTTGGTTCTTCCTGCGTCTGATTTCAGAACAACCTGAGTGACTTCCTTAATTCAGTTCTTATATAGTGACAAGTATCTCATACTTCTATTCCAAATGCTCTGTGCTTCACTGGCCTTAATCCAGAGAGTGAATATCCCTCTTTGAACAGAGACTATACTAATAGTTTTCAGAATATATATCAGCACTAATCTGCTATTCTAAGTTGCCACATAATAGAGTCCCTTCTGTGAACTAAGAATTCATTTATAAATAAGATTAGGAATTTTTTGTTCCTAATCCTTCCTTATTTTTCATGTCCACTGCTGCTGGATTACGACATTTGTCATTTGCAGGCACTATCACATTTGGAGCTCACACTTTTGTGATTTTTAATTTTTTATTTTGCTTTGCTTCCAAGTCTTAAACTGTCAGCTTAAACCAGGAAACTCTATAGCATGCAAAAAGAATGAATAGCTACAAGTTCTTACTTCAGACTGTTTTATTGCTCCAGTGCTTTAAGTCATTAAGTTTTTTCTAGATGTTGAATTGTGCTTTCTCCATATACTGATAGTTCTTACTAAGTCTATCATCAGTAAATTTAATTAGCAGATTCTTACCTATGTGCCAAGTGTTGCTTATGAGAATGTTAAGTTTGTCCAGAGATCAATCTGAGTCACTCCAGAAATAAATAGAAGTTAGTAGAATTTATTTTCCATATGATATGTACAATATTTGCTGTATTGGGACAGTCTGAGAATATTTGATTCTTACCTTGTATTTGAGGGAAAACGAGATGGTGATTTTTTATCTATCTATCTATCTATCTATCTATCTATCTATCTATCTATCTATCTATCTATCTATCTAAATGTATCCTATATGGCAATATCCTACAGCTTCTGATGCAGAATTTGAAATTTGCTTTACTTTCCAATCAAAATTCCATTTTCATTGCATAAAATAATAAATACAGATAGAAATTTTTTCTCATAAAAAGTCTACATCTGTAAAATTAGTTGTTCCTGCATAGTAACTTTTAGGAAGTAGGTAGTGGACTGGAGTAACTACTCATGTTCTGCCTACAGCTTATAGATTCATTGTGTAAGTAACCTTATGGGCATTAAGTGTGGTAATACTTTGTGTGCATATATATGTAAACTCTCCTAGAATACTTCACGAGCTTGTTAGTGAACATTCAAATTTCTTTCCATCATGTTACTCAAGGGAAAAAAAAGCTAAACAACTAATAGGATCATGTAACTGCTCTGTTTCTAGCAGGCTGTTCTTGGAGATTCACTTTAATGTTGGAGCAGAATTGAAAGTAATAAAGTTCAAAATTGTGATTACTTACTCTGTTTACCACAAAGATCTGTTAAAATCTTACTAAATCTGGGCACACATTAAAAAAGTTATTTAACTTACTGAAATTATTAGACTGGGGATGACAAATTAAAAGACTGAATCATTGTTTATTTTAACAGTGTCAGTTGCCAGAAAGATCACTATCCTCCTACATTGTTTCTAAATATTTTCGCTTGGGAAAATGACCAAATTTTGTCATCATTTCTGACTTTGCCAGGATGCATTCGTTCTGCAACTTAAAGCTGTTAGATATGCTCTAAATACTCTCGAGAATTACAGATCAGTTGGATGGCAGTGTTAATCACCATCTTCAGCTGCTGTGTCTTCCAGCAGGCTTTCTAAGGGCCATAGGTAGAGCAGCCTTGCTTAGCTTTGGCATTTGCCCCTGGGGCTCAGCAGAGGCTGGTCACAGGCCACTTTAGAGAATGAGGAAAAAGCCAGTTAGATCATTTATTTAGAACTACTTACCCAGTTCCATTTGTGTGTTTTTATAGTTATAATCATCAGCATGACAATGGCTCAACCAAAAACACCGTACCAATAAACCAGTATATTCTTGGTCCCTTTTAGGGATGTAGCAGCATAACCAGACCATTATTTAACCATAATTCAACCGTTGCTGAAAGTTTAGTCCATGAGCTTGGAGTTCAGGACACAGCTGGAATGCTATTGACCTGGGTATGCCTTTGTACTTTGATAGTGTTCTAGGACACTAAGTTACTTTGCTCAAATTTCAATAGATCTTAAGTTGTCCGTTGTGCTAAAAAGAACAATTTTACAGTTGCCAACAATTTCAGGCTTGATTGTGTAGTAGAATTTGTTTAAATATACTACATACATACATAACTACAAATACCTAAAATAACTTCATAATTAAAAGTGCTAAAACAATTTAATATGTCTGTATACTTTTATATTTCAAACTGACTGTACCATGCATATAAAAAAAAATTAATTTAAACTCGAAGTATAGTTGTATTTAGACTGTTTTTGTATATTAACACTCTGTTTTGATAGTCTGATGCTTAACCATTGTAAATAAATTAATTTGGTCAAGGCAATGTGCCATCTCTACTTCCCATCAGTAGGTGATGTCTGGCTCTTCTTGAGAAGCTCCAAATATATGTTTCAGTTGCTCTTGAGATCAACCTGATGCCCCCCATTCTTCTTCTCCTTTTCCTTGTATAGTTCAGCTGATATCATATGTGATATGATAGTCAGTCTGGGTCACCTGTCCCAGTTGTGTCACCTCCCAAGATGTTGTCCACCACATCCCACTGCAGGGGGAATGTTGGAAATCCATCCTTGGTGCTGTGTGAGCCCTGCCCAGCAGTAGCCTCAGCACGGGTCTGTTACCAGCACCTTTCCAGCTCTCAGTGCAAAGCACAGCACTGGGAGGGCTGCTGTGGGGAAAATTAACTCCAGCTCAGTCAGACCAGATACAATTAATTTGTTTCACTCTTCTGAGGGATTTCTTCTCACAGAGCTATAGGATGTAAGCAGATAAAAGGTAACTGAAAGGGACTCTTTGCAGAGGCTTACCTGAGGTAAGCCTCTGCAAAGCAAGGTAAGGTTTTATTTACAAGCCAGTTTCTTTGATCCACTTCCCACATAGTTAGATATCTCATTTCCAGTGAGCAGGCTAAGAGAAAAATAGAGAAAAATAAAAGTGAAAATGAAACAATGAAACCTTGCTTTTGAAAGCTTCCTCATTATGAAAATGTTCAATTTCTTTCCAGACAGATCAGAAATTGTGTTGAAATTGTTGTGAGCTTGAAAATAGAAAGTATTATGTAAAGTAGTAGTAAATGGATTGATACTTTGGTAATTTGCTGGGAGTTCTCATAGTTGTTCCATACCTCATAGAGCTGTATTGAAATCCAGTGCTGAAAGAACATTAGTCATTACTTTGGTCCTGTTAAAGAAGGAGAGTTTGGGTACCCTATATCCCTTGTTAAGATGGAGAAATGTTTGAGTACTGAGATCTAAGTTGTTTTTAGTTTAGAAAATAAAAAGTAATTAAAGCTTTGAAAAACAAGGATTAAATTTACTTCTCCTTACTACATTTTTTTTTTCAGTTTGTCTATTTGTTATTATCTATTCAGCTCTACTGCAAGAGTCCTACAGTAATTTTGCAGGTAGATGCCAAGCAGACTTTGTTGCTTGGTGTCGTTTGAACACTTGGCTTCTAAAATTCTGTGCTACCTTTAGCTTCTCAGTAACATTGAGAAAACTTTTTAAACCCTGTTTTCCTAACTATAAGATCATCTAAATAGTGTAGGTGAAAACGGCTCCCATCTGCATTTGCTGCTGTCAGATTGATATCTGTACTGGTGCATCAACTGATCTTTCAAGGTTTTGATACCAAATTGCCTATGTAGTATTTTGAACTGCTTTCTTTCATTTACTTCTGTTTTCAATATTCCATTTAATTACTTAGCTCAGACTAATAAATGGTTTTGTTCTTACATCCTGAAAGTATAGTTTTACTTTAATTGCTATATCTAATTTCACATTAGTGCTCAGTATCCTAGCAACTTAATTCCTTGTTAGTTTTTCTTACTTCATCATTAATACTTTGCAGTTTGAACAACTTTTTTTTTTTCCCTCGTCTGTTGCAATGCAAATCTAAACAGAGTTCTGACTAATCTGCCATTTATTTCTTGCATAAAATGGAGAATACCCAGTTATGGAAATGGAGTTTAGTCTATTAAAAACAGATATAATGTGGATCTTCTTGATGATTTAATACAAATCTATTCTTTATCATGTATTCATATGAGGTAAATGTAGCTTTTTGCCTTGAAATCTCTCTCGACCCTAAAAAACTGGTTTATAATCTTTACTGCTTACATCATGATGTTCTGCAAGATTAGCATTAATACTGGGGAGATCATCCTGACAATTAAGGGTGTGTTTTCCTTTCCAAGGCTCTTAGTTTGGAAACTAATGGAAAGAATGCTATTATTTCTTCATATGTCTGATGTTGTAGCAAATAGGTTTTGTATAGTGGATATCTAAATAGATGTATAGATGTGGATATGGTGTAGGAAAAAATTATGTTGGGTGGGTTGTTTTTTCTTGGGTTTTTATATTTACTTTATTTAGTATCACTTTTCTTCTGTCTAGTTCCTTTATCAAAGAGTACATTTTTGAATAAATTTGTTTACATTTTGTGGCCCTGATAGAGCAAACAAACATCATCCTGGATTTAAGATTAACATCAAACTTGCAGAAAATAGGATTGGAGTGCTGTGCAGCTGGAATTATTTGGAAGTGTTTTTAGGGTGGGGAACTGAAAGACAAGATTTATTTTTTTTCATGTGGAGTAATATGGGTTTGTTAAATGTGGGAGTAGTACTGACATGTTTATAAAATAAGAAGTAAGGTATATGTATTTTTGTACTGAGAATAATTTAATATCTCTTATGACAATACAAACTTAAACATCCAAGTAAATAAAGTTAGTCAATCCAATGCATAATATTTAGTTACCAAATGCTCACTAACATGTATCAGCTTCAAGACTACAGCTTAATTTATTGAATTTTGCTTTCAGGCTTTAAGGAACCTGTTTGGAAGTGGCAATATTTACAAAGCTACTTCTTAAGATACCTGATAATCTTTGCTTAAAAAAAATCCAAAATGTCTTTGGGAAAAGAGTAGAAAAAGAATGGCTGTAAATACCTATTTCCACAGCATAACTGTCTTAGAGGCCATAAAGTTGGAAAACATGAGAACACTGGAGTTGTGGAGAATCCCTGTGGTGGGAAGGAGATGTTCAAAGAATCTCAGCTGCATCTTCTGGGTGTTGAGAGTCCTCGGGGAAAACAGTAAAGAAGATTTAAATCTGATCTCACAAATCTCCTGTGGAAAGGATAAGCCATCACTTCAGCTTGAACTCTGCAATTCTGTGCTCTGTGACTTCAGAAATATGGCAATAGCTTTCCTTGTTTCACCATTTTCCTGCATTTTTATCTTTGTGTGTTGTGTTTATTCATTACTTCATCTCTTCAGTTGATGGATTGATTGAATGCTTATGCCATTTAATGAACAAAGTTGGATTTTTTGAGTCTTTGTAATGGAACACACATTATCAGTCATTATCCTTATGCTTTCAGTACTAAGATTATTAAGAAAACATATAGTTATTAAAATTCTAAGGGGGGTGAGGTAGGGGAAGAAAAGTTGATCTGCATCTTAGATTAAGAATACAAGATAATTCAAAGCAAAAATAATAGTAATCAAGTTATTTAATACATCCTAAATGGTTACTTTTGACAATGAAATCTACTGTAATTTGTTAATGTATTTTCCAGGAACAGGTGAAGAAAAAGAGATTTAGTTTGATTTAATCAATTTTTATTAATTCTCCCCTGAAGCTCTTCATGATTTCAGCATGGAACACAAACATGCAGAGTAGCATACAGAGAGGAAATCTGTGCCATTAATCTCTTTTGGATAGAACATGGCAGAGACTCATTTAGGATGCAGACAAATTTTATGCATAACATACTGTCCTCATTTCTACCCAGGCCAGAAAGGTTTCATGTCCTGGTCCAGAAAGGTGCCAAGCTAGTACTAGAAAGTGGGTGAAGTCAGAGAAGCGGTGAAGTTTTTTGTCTTCTGCTTGGGAGCTGGGTGGAAAAGGTGAAGACGTCAGGATTTTTCTTCTGTGAAAATATGATTAATGTTAATCTGTATAACTATGTCTCATCAGAGGCTTTGGGGTCTAGTTTCAGCTTAACATCTTTATTTCTAACTCACAGGAAATAGAAACCCCAGTGCATAGATGATTATATTATAAAGTTGGGTGGTTTTGTTTGTTTGTTTGTTTGTTTGTTTGTTTGTTTGTTTGTTGTGTGGTGGGTTTGTTTTTCCAGTTTGGAGGAAAACATTTTTGCTCATACTTACTTTTAGGAGAAAAAGCACCAAGAGTTGTTCTTACAGAGAACTGAGGTTTTGTATTAGCATCCATATGTCCTGTATTCCTTATCTACATTTAAAAAAAAAATAAATCTAAAGCTTTATTTCATTGAATGTTAATGTTTCTTATTTAGTACCTTTGATGGCCAGTTTTCCAATGTTTTGTATTTTAGAAGTATTTGTATTTTTTCCAATGTTTTGTATTTTAGTAGTTGAAAGGACTGAGGAGTTATCCAAGAGAAATGGGTAGGGGTTGGAGGTGACCATCTGGACAGCTTCTGTTTAGTTTGGGGTGGTTTGTTGGTTTTTTTTTGTGTGTGTTTGGATTTTTTTGCATGTGTGTTTGTTTGTTTGGGTTATTTTTATTTTTATTTTTTTCTTCCCTCCTCCTGCAGCATTTTGACCTTATTGCTGAAATGACATGAGGGAGAAAAGATCTGGAGTGCAGTGACAGAGTGTCTATTTTGATAGACTGCAGCTGAATTCTGGGGATCTTCATAAGGCAAAGAAGAAGTTTCCTTTGTTTTTTTTTTTCCTGTATTTTCTGTGTAAGACTTGCATTTTTGGCTTTGGAGACTGATATTTTGCTGTCATAACTAGTTTAGTCTCTTTGTAAAGTGTATGAATGCTAAGTCACTGCTGTAAACCCTATTTACTGCTGCCTTTCAGAAAAAGTTATTGTAGAGAAGAGGGTTATAACCAACATCTTTTGATGTCTCACTACATGATATTATAGAAATTCCTGACTCTCTGGGTTGGGTTAATATCTTTCTTGACAGATGAAAGCCATCAGGAAATTTTGAGTATACTTTTGGTTTAGCCTGCTGTCTTTTCTTTCTGGGCATGAAACTAAAGAAAGTAAATCCAGAGTGATACTGGTGTAGGAAGTAAGGTATCTAAAGGATGATGTTTAGTTACTTCTTAGAAGTCTGCATAGGAATGAAAATCAATGTTAACTCAATTGTTTCACCTTTTCTGATTATTCTAACCATAGTGCTTTTGGGATTCTCTGCATTCTACCTAAATGGTAGCAGATCATCCATACCCTGTTCCCTTCTGCTCTCCCTGGTGGTCTTCTGAAAGACAAGAAAGGTTTTTTTCTTT